>JALJCO010003314.1:212500-216713 GCA_023101725.1 Atherinomorus stipes | reverse complement strand
GCTCAGTTTGAATAGTGTTTGCAAACAAACAGTGGGGAGACTCCGGACTCTACCTTTATGTACCCTGCAAGACAGAAAGGGACATGATCATTCCTGCAACTACACAACTCTGTCACTTGATTACTTTCAATTGATATTTTTAATCCTTTTCTACAACCTTTTTTTTTCCCCAAGGAATTTATTATATATTGTCAAATTTATTTTAAGAGAAGCAGCTAAAAATTGGAAAAAAGGTACAGTTTTGTGACGAGCTACCACTAACAAAATACTTTAAAATAGTTATGTGTTGACACAACCCTGGTTAATCCCTTGGGTTTGTGGCTTTTTTGTTTGAATGAACCACAAGTCAGATTAAAGGGGCTGAAAAGCAACAACAACAAAAAAAAGGAAAAAAAAATCTTTTGAAAATGATTATGTTTAAGAAATGAAATGAAAATGAGTGAAAAACTAGTTAATGTCCAAATAAAACCTTTAATATCCATTCAGAAAGACTGAAGAACTATTGTGAAAGACCACTTTGAAAGATTAGATTAAGGGTGAATTTAAGAGTAAAATCCACTGGGAATCAGAAAATACATGAAGCGCCTGAAGGCAGCAGTTGTTTTACCAACAACCTCCAGCAGAGGGAGATAAAGATCTATTTATGAGTCTAGTCTGTGTGTGTGTGTGTGTGTCAATGAAAGCATTTTAAAGAATGAAGGAAGTAGAGAACAAACTTTTGTGTATGTCTGTAGGCGTGTGTTTAATGAAAACAATAACCAGCATGTACACACACACTCACTTAGATGTTTGGTTAAAATTAGTTGCGAGGACACAACGCATTCCCAGCCCAGAACATAACCATCACAACTGAATGATGTAATCTGAAACATTAATCTTAACCCAGCCCCGATCCTTGACCCAAAAACCTTGTATTAAGCCCTTAAAAAGCCCTTTTTGCTCATGGAGACAAAACTGCTGTCCCCATGATGCCAGGAAGTCCCCATAAGTCCATGTGCAGTCAGGTTTTGGTCCCCAAAATGACCCTAACAAGAACACACACACACACACACACACACACACATACAGTTGCTGTTAGGGGCCAGTGGTTTTAGCTCAGCCGTGTTTTCTGTGCAGGTGCCCAAAATTATGGTGCGAAAATGTGAAATTTGATCAGCAGACCAAAACATCATCAAGTCCCCGCTTCTCTTGTGATTGCAGGTCAGCCCCGCCGCCTCAGTTCAGGCGCGCTCGCTGCCACGCACGCAGCAGACACCTGCGCGCGGCCCCGCCCACCTGAAGTTCTCCCAACTAATTTTATTTATCAGAAATGATCCGCGCAGCATTTGGTTTATTTGAAATTGCGCTCAGACACGGAAGCCTTCCCGGGATGTATCAGAGTAATTATATGTGTCAGCTGAGAATGCTTTTTACATCTGTGAGTGGGATGGAGCTGAATATTAACGACTCCACATTGGATGCCATTAATTGCTGGAGAATCAGCAGATAAACTCACATGTGGAGGAGTGTTATGAGTCCAGACTGCTGTTTATTACGCAGTTGTTAATATGAAGGCATGATATAAAAGAAAACATTAAAGATGTTGACTTTGGATCCCCGAGATGGGACCACAAAATGAGCTTATATTGGCACAAACAAAGCAGCAGCTGATCAGATCCACAAAAAGTTTGCATTAAACTTGTATTTTCAGTTAATTATCAGCCTGTGAATCATCTCATTAGAAGTTGTCACATGCAAAAATGCATTTAATCAGCAGAGAAAGTTAAGTTTTTGCTGTTTTTGTGGTTATTCTTGGGGTTATTTTTTAATACTTGTCAGTCAATTTTGCTATTTTGAAACTAGGGATGGACCGATACGGATATTTTAGGGCCGATAATGATATTTTCTCATCATCCTCATCCGATGGCTGATACAGCCTGCAGATATTTGGGGTCAATGCTGCATTTGGCCGGCACGCCAAAGTTAATATAATGGACACAATGACAACTAATTTTGAAAACTCTTTCAACATAAGAAACAAAACACTTCAAATAAATATTTATAAGAGAAACAGTATACTTGTAAATAAATATTAAATAGAAATAAACTTGCAATGAACATATAAAAGGAAACAGTGGAAATGTAATATCAAAAAGAAATGTTAGACTTGTAATATACATACAGTGGTGCTCAAGATTGACACCCTCCAGATAAAGAAGGTAAAAGAAAAAATCAGTTGTCAGTGAAATAAGGTGAAATTGACAAAAGTAATGATAAATAAAAATTCTATGAAAATCATAACACTGAATTTGAATTTTGGTTCAAAAGAAATATTAAAAACAAACATGCAAAAAATAAAACAAGCCAACAAGCATGGTGGGACTCTGAAGTAAAATTTTTATTGAGAAACATTCTGAGGCAGTCAGGTGTTTTCTGTAATGCTCAGAGACTTTTCCACCTGTTGACAGGTGTTTTGGTCCACATTTCACAGGAAAGGTGCTGTAATGTGACAGTCGTTTGTTTTATAAAAATGATTTCCTACCACAATTCAAAAGCAATATTTTATTTCACTAAATTTTAGTTTTGTAAATTGTATAAATTATTAGTTTCTTTAGTTTCCTGTTGAATTATTATTGTGAATTTAGTCTTTTCTGTAACTGGAAGGTGTCAATAATCTTGAGCACGACTGTATATATATATATGTATAGCTGCCTGTCTGTAAATTATTCGGGGGGGGATCAGGCCAAAACACCCAAAGTATCGCCCAATGCCAACACTAGCAAAAACCACAAATATCAGCTTAAAATATCGGCTGGCCCATGTATCGGTCTATCGTTAGTTGAAATAGATAAAGACATTTCTCTTTCTTTTGAGACAGTGTAAGGGGGGGGGGGGGGCATTTAATCTTTGTGCGTATGAGTATGTGTGCATGTGTCTCTGTGTGTGTGTTTGATAAACTTGATTGGCTTCTTTAATGGTGTGCTTGTGTTTTTTAATGTGTAAGCACTTTGAGAGACGACTATGCATGAAAAGTGCTATACAAATAAATTTGGCTTTGATTTGAAACGCTTAAACTTTGCATTTTTTGTTTGTTTTTTTTTCCCCCTAAAATCCTGGCAGATTGATGACCTGAGTATTTCTAAAATCCCACATGTATGGGGGAAATTTCCCCTCATTCTCAGTCCATTTAAACTGATCTGCAGCTCTGGTGTTGTCGTGTTCGAGGATGCATGTTCAGACTGTTAGAGGCCTTTAAAAACCACTCAGTTTCCTGGAACTGGTGCGTGAGCTGCAACAGCTGTGCTCTTCATTGATTTATTTCCTCAGATGTGCCACAGAAAGGCACTGTTGTCCACGGCTGAGCTTTCCTCGGCAACGCCGGCAAACAGAGCTGAAGATGTTGTGCGGCACAAACCTCCAGAGTACACGAGGCAGGTCACCGCTGGAGCAGAGGTTGAATATGAACCTGAACATGAGGCTCTAAAGTGGACTCTTGTTTTTTTTCCAAATGATATCACAGCTGCAATGTTGAATTCCAGTGTCACAAATTGGATGTAAATGACACTGTGGTGTTTCCAACCCTGGATGTGGGAGTCCTTTGAGAGCTGCCTCGCAGCAACCAGAAGTGTCAACTTCTTACACCCAATTTAAACTTATGTTCATTTAAATGTCTGGATTGAAAATGGGGAGTAAATAAAAAAGAGACAAATAAGAGGGAAAAAAACTCATATTTAAGCTGAATAAAATTACAACTTTTCCTTTAATAACTTCATATTACTGCTTCAGTAGTGTAAATTATCCACTTATAATTCTTCCATATAAATTCCCACAATGAAACAAAGAAGAAATCCATATCCACTAATTTAAGAAATGATCATTTCTGTTGATATTCATAATTAGACGGTTGTCATAATGACTAAGTTTCGGAAATCTTACATTAATGTGTGTGTAGTGAGATAATTTGATTAAATGCATCATAGTTTTTTATTTCATTTTTATTTTTCACATATTTTCTTGTCATGTTTCATTTTTTAGTCAAAGTTATAGGAGGGTTTTCTTGTACATAAAAGGGATAAGTAGTAACACATGTCAGTGGGTCACAGGAAGTCTAATTGTCATGAAATAAACAAAATAATGTAATGAAATATATTCTGCGCAAATCTTTAATATGTAATTGAGTAACTGAGGACGGTAATTGTCATATTTAGTTTTTCTCTTTTCTTCATCAGGTTTG
>JALJCO010003314.1:42500-210000 GCA_023101725.1 Atherinomorus stipes | reverse complement strand
ATTTGATACATGCAATTTCCAAAAACTTTTGCATCTAAGACCTTTTGTATCACTTCCTGGTAAAAACTTTGCTCAAAACTCTGTTGTACACAATCTGATACACCCGGCAACAAGAGGCAGAATACTACACTACAATAATTTTGACATGTTGCACAACAATAAATGGTGTATATACAAAAATAATTTTGTTCATTCTTTTCCTATATTTTGTTGAAGCGCCTAAAAGACTTCAGATTTTAAAAAAATGAATTTTATCCCCATTTTTTCCTGGTTTGGGCTTTAAAAGGTTAATAATGCCACAATCTAGAAGACGTCATTGGTCAGAAATAATACAATAAATATGTAAAAGAATAATGAATCTGTTAATTTGTTTATTACATGAAAATAAAATCTAATCTAAGGTTAGAGTCCCCATGAAATCATTTTTGTGTGTGAACATGATATAGACGTTACACCTAAAAAAAATAGACAAAAATAGAAACGATAGTCAGGTTGATTATTGTATGCAAGTATAATAGATGCTCGAGTTATCCTGCACCTGGGGGCATCTGGGGACTAATTTAACTCCCAGTAAAAGGCATTCTTGGATTTCAGCCATGAATTGTATTCAGGAGAAAGACATGGTCATGATGACTTCATCTGTGTTTCTGTCGAATGCTTTTATTGAGTGCAACTTAGGGCCACTGCCATTGTGCTTTATCTTGGGCCGGAAGTATGAAGCTGGAAGTCTTGGGACAAATTTATTCTCAACAATAAATATGCATTTTATTCATATAAGCTTACCTCTTGCAAGGACAAATGTTACGTCCCTGCTCTGCGGGTTTGGAAACGCAACAGAATGAAAACTGGCTTCCAGATGTTACAGGTGGAGAAATGGTTTTATTGTTGTAGAGGCAGAATTAAGGAACAAACACAAACACTGGCAAACTGACAGAGATGGAGTTAGCGATGCTGCTCAAAGGAATGACAGCAAAAACAGACACAGATACGGACGAAATCCACCCATCCGTCCCAAACGTTGTCTCCTCAACTGGCCTACATACCTCCATCCGGTTTCAGCGTTGTTCTGAATGTTGCTCCGTACACCCTCTAGGGGGCAGCGTTGCGTCGAAATTTGCCGCCATCGACAATCACAAACATTTTTGCTGCGTCTACTTCAGAAAAGGTGGAAAAAACTAAGCGTACACAGCGGTGGCATGTCAGACCTTCTAAAAGTGGTCAAAGTGGTCAAGCTTTTGACATTTAAATGCCCTCTTCCTACTCTTCTTCGTCGATTTTCATAAATGGGTAATCTCTGACTCTATACTGCCGCCATGTTTTCCTGTGGCATTGCTCAGTTTTGTCCGGAGCACACCAGATTCGTCAGCTCTCTAGCAATGGACATACTAACAGACGAAACGACCTCTGGATACGGTTGAAAGCGTCCATATCTGTATTTACCGCAGGGTATGAATGGGCTTTAACCTAAAGAGAAGTCAAACTTGA
Source organism: Atherinomorus stipes (assembly GCA_023101725.1). NCBI lineage: Eukaryota > Metazoa > Chordata > Actinopteri > Atheriniformes > Atherinidae > Atherinomorus > Atherinomorus stipes. The sequence continues at coordinate 208,515 of JALJCO010003314.1, read as the reverse complement.
ACTAAACCTATTAAACCTAAAATGATGTTTCTTTATCAGACTTTAAACATGTTTATTTGTGCTGTGAAGTTAACCTTTCTAATATTGGCATTTGCGCTGTTTTGGAGCCCCTAGTGGATGAAAAGAGAATTACAATGTTATCTAATCTTGAAATTACACATAATTTGTATAACACGTGTCCTTTTGATTGACAGGCAGCAGACCAGATGTCGGCCTGCCCGGCCAGTGGCTATCTGTTGGCTCGTTGTTTGATCTCGGTGAGGTCTCAGGCTAGCAGAGTAGCACAACAGCGGTTTTTCGTCAGATAATAGTAAGTCTAAGCGTGTCTTATCCCGCTGTTTAGGAGGCTAATCCTCATTAGCTCCTGTTAGTTTCCAGTTAGCTCAGTTAGCGTTTAGCCCAGAGTACGCCAGCTGTCAATCATTTGCCATGCGGCCGTTCTTTCCCCATTTTTGTAATTTCCGGGAGTAACGACACGCGACGCGGCGAAGATGGTGACGCCCAACTGGCTTCATTTTTAGCTCTTCAGAAACCAATAGGCCACGTCAAGGTTCCTCCCCTTTTTTTAGTCTCTGGCACAAACTGAAGCTATAACATTGTTTACTACGCTGATGAAGTCTTTTTCTTCATAGTGCCACTTTTTAGTGTCTTTCAGTTGATCTGGATGGTTTCAATGTTTGAATCCAACACGACCTTCTTCTTCCTGTATCAAAGCTGTCAGGGACGCGTGACTGCGAGGGAAATTCGCCCCTGAATGGCACCGCATTATGCAGCACATAGTGTGTTCAAGGCAGTGGAGAGAGACGTGGGTGGGCTCTTTTTTTGTTTTTTAAAGCTTCATCACCCATTAGCATTAAAAAACTGGACATGTATGTTTATTCATTCATAATTCTGCCTCTAGTCCTTTATTAGTGCCTGCTCAGATCACTGCTGTGCTTCTTTTTGTCTCTTTCTGAGTGTGCGTTGTCGTGCTCTCCTCCTGTACCCATCTTTCCTGTCTTGTTAAACTAACAGAAGTTAAAACTCGGTAGTGAACTCTGCACTGCCCTCTAGTGGATGTATGGCCTAACAACCTGCCAGTGCAATGCATGCATCAACTCAACTCAACTTTGTCAAATGTGCTACATGTTAGACATACAACACAGATGAAATTGCAGCCTCTCAAACCCACGGTGCATAATGAAATATAATAATAAAACTATATGATAAAAAATATATAAAATATAAGATATATAAAAGTAAAAGTGTAAAATATAGTAATCCACTCAGATAACTAGAAATGTAAACACGAAACTAAGTTTGAATACTAAAGATTACAATGTACAGATGGAAATGTAACGCTAAAGTTTGGCAATGTAACATTACAGTAGTCCTGATGGACAACAGTGCAAATAGTCAATATAAACGATGTAACTGTAGCATGTACAGCAAGTTATTATTAATGACAGTACAGTGGCAATAGTGCAAATGATGCAGATGGCAGCATGATCTGAGTAGCAGTTGTGATGTTTGCATGCAGTGCAAACAGTAGTGCAAATTGTGCATATAATGCATATAATGCATATGACAGAATAAACTGAGTAGCAGTCCTGATGTATGCAGTGCAAACAGTACAAATAGTGCAAATCAGGGTATGTGGGCAGGTGTTTGACAACATTTAATTTGGACATAACTATTAAAATAATCCCCAAACTTGACATCAAACAGTCAAAGTTGGATCACTTCAGATGGAAAATGGAAACCGGATCTAGCTTATAGTGGAGCCGACTAATTGAAGACAAATGGGTCATTAAACAGAGTTCACAATAGAATAATTCACAGACTCTTTTATCATTATAAACAAGAAGCAAAGCAGACAAAGCAAACTTTTCTCCACAGAAGATGTCTTTGAATGCACCAATAATCATCTGTTTATTTTGCTAACTTTCACAGCTGTGAACTTTCCACTGCAGCCAGGGTGTGGTTTTAATATGAATACACTGTTGCATGCAGTGAAGATGTGAACTGAAGATGGTTTGTGGCTTTTACAATGTAGGTCAGTGTCAGTTTCCATGTTTGATTGAACCGTTTTGCACCATTTCTACCAGAGTTCCACTAAACCTGAGCACCAGTTGACACCCCTGCCTCGCCTCCGGGGAGTGATTCCAGCAGCTCCCAGAGAAGGAGCCCTCTGGAGGTGGAGGTGAGGCGGGTGAAGTTTGATCTACTCTAATGTGATTGTGGGTAGGAGGAGCAGACGAGGAGAGGGTGGCTGCTTGGCACCAGCGCTGGAACTCACTGTGACTGTCTGGTCTTAGGAGAACCACTTACCGCCTCCACGTTCTCCTCCAGTTCCAGGCTTTGGGAAGGTGAGACGGGTTCTCTCGCCTTCCCCTCCTTTCAACTCCCCTTTCGCCCTCTAACCTGCTGATTAAATCAAACCTACACAGGCTACAAGCGAGATAACGGAGGCAAAGTAGGCCGCCTTCACTCGCTGTCACAGGAAAAGGAAGTGCCCTGCGTACCTTCACCTGTGCTTCATGCCTCACTGATGTCGCCGCTACAACGTGTTGCACAGCTGGAGACGAGGCAGAAAGCGGGTTATACCAGACACGTTGCGTTTCCTGCTGCTGTCGGTGTGTCAAATGACCGACGCAGAGAACAGGGCTTGTTCTGTTTTAAGCTCACATCACTAACTCCCTTTCTGCTGGAGGAGGTTGTTTATTAGACCAAAGATACACATTTATCTCCAAATACTCTCTGTAGTCACCAACCGATGGAAAAACTACAAATGTATGGTAACTAAATAATAAAATAGGTAAGTTGTGTGAAAATTAGTTCATACATGTCTCTAAATCCAAATGATTTAGGACATTAAGCCACCAAAGTGGTGGAAAGAAAACAGCTCTGGATTATTTTATGTATTTCCCTGCATTTATCTTGCCAGAGAACAAATCCCACAAACATCAGAGATGTGGAATGGCGAGTCCTTCTCTATAAATTCTATAAATGTCTGGTCTCTTTTCATGGATTACTGTCATTTGCCATCCACTATAGTGAGCGGCTGCCAGGCTGGCTTGCCATTTCTGGGCCTGTGTTTCCAACCTTGATATATTTGCCAAATGAATATTTGAAGCTGTAATTAAATTTATCCCACCTCTACACCTTCTGTAAGACGGCCACCTTGCACATTTCTCATACGCCATATTTCAGCGAGCTTTTCAGTGGGGGAAAAAAAGGAAAAACGCAGCTTGTTGCCATTTTTTTTAATGATTTGGATTGAGGGTTTTTTTTTTCTTTCTTTTTTAGGGATAAATCTGATTTCAGGACACTCATAATGGTCCTGTTTGCATATCCAGACATAAATACTCACTGTGTGATGGGAAGAGCCATCAGAGCTGCCTCTGGCTTCATAAACAAACTCTATTAAATGGGAGCAAATCTGACATCAAATTTAGGGATGAAATTATTGCAGGATTGAGAACAAGAAGCATAAATTAGGTGCAGGTTACCATTTACAGACAGGTATTTTGAAGGAGTATTAATATGTCCACATGTGATAAGGAGAGAAAATAACGTCTGCCCAAAATGACGAGTACTTTCTATAATTAAAGGTAAAAATGAGCTTCAGACTGAAGGACAGGGAATATTTTATTTAAAGAGCATACAAGATGATATATGCTTTAGGGATCGACCGATACAGATTTTTTTTTTTTAGGGCTGATACCGATATTTTCTCATCAGCTTTAGCCAATACAACCTACCGATATTTGGGGATGATGCTGCATTTGACCCCAAAATTAATATAATGAAGGAAACAATGGAAACTAATTTTGAAAACTCTTTTAAGATTAACCTTTTATTAACTGCAATATGCCTGCTCTGGTATTTTTGTGCATAGTGGGGTCATTTCTTGGGGTATTCTCAAGTGTTTTATGTTTTTATAATCTGTACAACTTAAAGACACACAATGTAACTTGTAGGCCTTAAAAATATGCATTTCTGACTCGTTCAATAACATTAATTATGCACATTTTTCAACGGTCACTGCCCAGAGGCGTCCCGAAGCTCAGTAACTGCAGTATGCAAGTATTGTATCCGGGACGGGACCGTGGCAGCAGACTATTGGTTTGCTCACCGCGTCACTTACTAGCAAACAGAGATGAACCTGATAGAATCACAGCAGATGCTTTAAACGCGTATCATGTCGGATTTGGTAAAAAAAAAATGCAAGGAAACGTTACTGGAGGAAGAGAGGGAAAGAAAGAGAGGAAGGGACAGACCAAGAGTCAAGATAAGACTGCCTTTTACTGGCTGGAGAGCATCACAGTACAGGTATGATGAAGGTGGATGCTAGTTTAACTGTCGATAGGGGGAAAGCTGCCTAAAGTTCTGTTGTGGACTTTTAAGCTACAAGGTTATGAACATCAATTGACAGAAATAACTTACAATGCTTTTGAAAGAATCCCATAAATAAAGAAAATAAACCAAAATCAGAATTGATTTTCATCACATCTTGCTAACCACAAAAAACAAAAAAACAAAGTGATTCAAAACATTTCTAAATGTACAAAATTAAGATAAATACTTAACACTTTACCAGACTCCAGATGTGTAAACAGAAACTATGCTGAGAGTTTCCTAAAAGCAAAATTAAAAAAAAAAAAAAACTAAACTACTAATGTCATAAAAACAAACAAAAAATGATAGTAATCTTATTGAAGATCTGTGGTAAAAACAAGCAACTTCCTATGTTAAAACTAGTTTCTGTGATAAAAAAAAAAAAAAAAAACCTACTGAAAACCAGCTAAAACCATGTAAAACAGCATAAATGACAGAATGAACTATTCTCTCTATTTTCCTCTCCAAATCTCTCTCTATCCATCGCCAATCTCTCCGGTAATGACAACTGAACACTCCACTCTGCCATGACTTCTTGGCGCCACCGTGTTTATATTGCCAATCTGCGCTGCACATAGCAACAAAATGATGTCATCGACTTGTAACGATGTCACAGCTTGAAAGGCGAGAGTCTTAGTTTTCATGTTTAAAAAAAAAAAAAAAAAAAGATTGTTCTAGCTAGCTTTCATTTTAGAGCAATTTAAACGGGATAATGCTGACAGGGAATTTCCAGCCAATTCATTTTTAAGGGTTAAAAAAAGAAACAAAGCACTCCAAATAAATATATAAAGGAGAAACAGTGCACTTGTTAACAAATATTAAATGGAAACATTAAACATGTGATGAATATATACATATGAAAAAAAGACCTTTATAGATGCGTGTCGGTAAATTATGCCAAGGCGGGGTATCAGCCAAGAAAAAACACAGATATCGGCCGGCCGATGTATCGATCTATCTATATCACGCTCTAATACATGCAAAAAACAAAGAATTTAATGAAGTTGTGAGCAGCACTGATGCAGCTGCATGCAGAAAAGCTGTTTTTTTAATTATTAAATCCTGTGTGGTTGTTTTTATTTCATATAAAATGCGCCATCTTTGGCGTCCATCGTTTTCCTCCAGAGGAGCTTCTGACTGATCCGTCCCATCTATCTGAATCCTGTTAGTTACACTTTGAAGGAGCCCACTCCTGATAATTAAAATCTCCAAGACTCCCAATGATTACCACTGGTTCGCCTGCTCCTTTCACTTGCACTTGTGGTGACATAATTCATTAGTGTTTGTACAAAGAAGTGATTTAGAGTCTTTAAAGTGCTCTTCCATGCAGAATAACTATTAAAGCAGCCATATGCACATATACTCGGAGTGTTAAACGGTTTGTTGAAGTCAGTCAGGGTACAAGGGATGATAAACATAAATTATGACTAATACACTGCACCAGTGGCTTTTTGGAAAATAAAAAACTTACTGACACAGGAAAAGCTCATTGGATTGACTGTGGCAGCGATGCGCCTCCCTCCCCTCGTCTGTGTGTGTGTTGAAGCGAGGATGTAGGAAGCCCAGCACAAATGGCTCGGGCATCACCTTGAATATTCAGACGGGTAAGCTAATGGTTTATGCCTGGATACACCATCGTTATTACCTGGCCTCACTTCTGAGCTCTCTTAAGCCTTTTGTCTTCATCTCCTTCCATTAAAAAGTTTCCGACCACACAATGAGACTTTATCAGTGCGGTACACAGCTCAAATTCATACCAATAAATGTTTTTTTTTCTTTCTGCAGTAACAACCTATGTTTACAGTCAGAGTGCAAACCAGTCTGCAATTTTGGTGACAAACACCCTCAGAGAGGAGTGTGCTTTGAATGGCAAAAAGAGAAATTTCATTATCCCGCCTAACAGCTGGTGCAAACAAGCAAGATTTCAGCAACTTTAACACCACTGTCACACCATGTGTAAGGAGCGCTCCATTCTTTCATTCCTGTCTTTTATAACGTTTAATCTTTCATTCTTCCCTGTTTCGTTATATTACTTGCAGCTCTTTTGTTCTCATCTTGATGTTCAGGTTCTAATGTGTAAGATTAAATTTAGAGCCTACCGATATAAGCCGATACTGGCATTAAAATGTAATCTTGGAAAATATTGGTATTGTTTTGTTTTTGGGATGATATTTTTACGAATGAAATCTCCATTATGAGATCTTGTAAGATCTTGTTCCATCAAAACTAGGAATGTTTGATACTGGCTTTTTTTTCCCCCCCCCCCCCCCCCCCCCCCCAATATCTGATATATTGTCCAATTCTTGATTTCCGATATCCAATATCAACTGATACTGATATATGCAGACAAATGTCAGTTTGTATCTCTCATATTCTGAGCGATACAACTTCAAGGCAAGTCAGTCTGTAGCAGCAGCAGCTGCACCGTAGTCACATGACTCTAAAAGGAATTCTGGGATATGAAGATCTTCCAGACTTTTCTACATGCTGGACCGGTGCTTATGAAACAAGATCTCGAGAGATTTTGTAACAGAACAATGAGATCTAGTGAGATTTTATTAAAATATCAGTCTAAAACAACCAATATATTTTCCTATAACACATTTTAATACCAATATCGGCTGATAATTTAGGATATCCCTAATTAAAACCAGTCCTGCACGTAGAAAAGTCCCTGTTATTCTGTAGCTGCTGCTACAGACTGACTTGCTTTGAAACTGCTTATAATTTGTCTGGTTTTAAGTTGTTGGTTAAGTTACCAAGTTGTCAGAAACGTCATAATTAGCCACATGTTGGCTAATACCTGCTAGTATCTGATATCTGGCAGCCAGATGTCCAAAATGAACTCCTCTGGCTGAGTTCAACCTATTTTTGGATCTTTGCTCTCGGAGCAGAATATAGTTCTCTCTGAATATGCAACCTCCCAATTGTGAGGTAATCAGTTGTTATCAGATATCGGAAATAAAGAGTTGGTATCGGATATAGTTTTTTTTTTTTTTTAAAGCCAGTATTTAACATCCCTGTTAAAAACATTACAAATTTCAGACATTTTTTTCTCAACTTTGAACCCTCGACTTGGCTTTGCTCTACCATCAGAAATGGTCACGGAAACCAAAATTGTTTCATTGATGTACGAAGACTCATTTCAACTATTCACACAATCCAGAGTTTTTTTCTGGATATAAATATCAACTGCTGAAATCAAAATAAAAACAATGTTTTTAAAGAAATAATAAACACATCTACAAGCTCACATTACAAACTATTAAGTGTTCAAAGTTGCATCAATCTGTTCAAGTTGTCAGAAACATTATAATTAGCCACATGTTGGCTAATAACTGCTAGTTTCTGATATCTGTCAGCCAGATGTCCAAAATGAACTCCTCTGGCTGAGTGAAGGATATTTTGGGATCTTTACTGTCAGAGCAGAATATAGCTATATTTCTCACAGTTGTCTGCACCCGCATCGGTTGATATCAGAAATTAGGAGTTGCGAAATATTGATATATCAGATATCGGTTTGAAAAAGGTAACATTGAAGATCCATACACTGTACACTAGTATAATGTGTATATATATAATGCAGACAACCTCACAGTTTCTGTATAGATCAGTATCGGTTGATATCAGAAATTAAGAGTGAGACAATATCAGCATATCGGATATCTGTAAGAAAGACAATACCGAAGATTCCTACACTCTAAGTATAGACTGGTTGAATTTGACCAATCTGGTTGGTAGTTATGTGTTCGACCAAAAATATTGGTTAGATTAACCAATATTTTGGTCAAATTGATCAATCTTTTAGGGCGGACACCTAACTACTGACCAGATTGGTCAAATTCAACCAATCTGTTTTGAGGGTGTAGTTAAATCATTCAATAATTGTTAACAAATGACATAAAAAATCATTAAATGATTACACATTGTCATTTCAACCTCTTAGTGTTAAGATTTTTCTCGATTTTGTTTAAGATCCTCAGAGATCTTCAGCTCTCAGAAATGGACACCTCTTTCAGCTCTGCATCTGCAATGATTTGGTCATTTGAGAAAATGATAATGAAACAATGATGATGAGGGATAATAACCATATTTCTTTGTGTTTTGTATCCGTTACATTGAGCTCCACAAGCTGCGGCTGAAAGGTGGCCTTTACCCTGTGGAAGTCTTCAGTTTATTGCGAGCATGGACTGAGATGCACCCTGCATTCATCACTTTGTTTCTCCTTTGTGTTTTGCCTCTTTTTTTTAAGGGAACTGCAGGAATTATTAGCAGCTTAACACCGAGAGGCCCCTAAGTAGCTCTCAGGGTGTAAGCCTCCCTCCCAAGTCAAGGCCAACAGCACTCTGATCCCCCCGGCCCCGTTCAGCGATAATGTACATTTCAGCAGGGACATGCAATGATCCCTCACTTCTCCATGCTAAATGATCATTTTCATTCTTACGCTCTTTCTTTCATTCAAGTAAATCCACTCCCCTAAAAAAAGAAAAAAAAAACTCCCAGAAAATATTAACCCGCTGACAAACAATAGTCCTCAGAAAGGATGAATCAGCAGATGATTCCCAATTCCACGCGCACAACAGGGGATTGTATTGTGGTTGTGTGTGCATGTGTGTGTGTTAGAGTGGGAGAAGGGGAGCCTGTGTTTGCACCAGCACTCCCAGCAAAATTCCAAACCCCCGGCATCAGTACGGAGCTTATGATCTGTGGGAAAGCCAAGCGAGCTGCAGAGCACCTCGCCCGAGTCTCCAGACGGCCTGATTTGGGAACGCCGTGAAATCCGTGGCACCTCTCCTGGCTTCCTGGCTGAACGGCTGCCATATCTTGTGATGGACTGAGGCAGGAGAGAGCGAAGCAGCCAGGGATGAATACGGCTTAATCTTTACCCAGGCCACATGTGTGTGCATGATAACATGGTTGCTTTCTTCCTGTGCAGGGTTATTCTCCGCCAGCTGCCAGGTTAGCTGCCTCGCACAGCCGTGTTTCTCTGCGATATTTGCCCGCTGTAAAAAGAACTATTGCACCTAAGGTGGGGGCTAATGCATGTTTTTGGAATTGGTGGTAATTCCTGACACATTTCGAGAGACAGATAGGGTGTCTTATAGCAAATGACAATATATGTAAAGACACCTAGCTTCCCCCCCTTTTAGTTCCTAATATTTTATTTGTGAGGAAGCCTCCTTGCGCAGGGAACGGAGGCTATTTTTAAACTAAATAGCAGCATTGTGATTAAAAGCAGCAAGACATGTAGCAAAATACCTAAAAATGCTCCTAAAGTGGGGCTCAAGGAAAATGATCTGGATGTATGCATATGTGTTTATGTTTGTGTGTGGCAAGCAGGTGTTCTTTACTCCATACATGCTTTTCTTGCTCTAACAGCAGCTTGGTGTAAATTTTACCCTCTTTCTCTCCCTCTCATGCAAACTTCCTCCTCCTCCTCCTCCTCCACTCATCTGCCTGGCTGCACAAAGCCCATTTATTATGATTGCATTACCATAAATGATTTTATAACATCTGCTTGTCAATAATTATCGTACAAATCGCCGAGGCCTTTGACCTGTGCTCTGAATGAACCCCAGGTGTAAGGCGCTGTCTGGCTAATGAGTGGCTCCACGACAGCGCATTGTCCCCACTTCAGTGCACACAGCCACTTCGGTTAGATCCTGTCGCACACCGTTATAACATAAAAACTGGAGGGATCACATACTAACTGAAAATACTGTAAGCAATTTTGTTTTTGGTCTGATATCATGACGGATGCACAAATGATTAACAAGGAGTGCACCTGAGGCCATGAACTGACAATAATTGGAGGGATTCATTGGTGAGGGTGCCATGATTGGGTATAAAAGGAATAAAAGTGTTTTGGCCAATTCACACTGGATCCATCTGTGCCACATTACCAACTTCCACAGTGCGTCAACTTACACCAGGAGCGTGTCATGCTGTCTTCATGTGGTATCGTATTTAAGGTAAATGCCAAAGTTTGACGTCAAAATGACACTTAAATACCCACTCGTGTTGTAATTTCCACAAGAAAGCTGGAAAATTTTATACCCAAGTTGAAGAAATGAGGTAAACTTTGACCTTTCAACATGGTGGGGAGCAATGAAAATATCCTGAATGGGATGCATGGCATTATGTGTAAAGTAGGGATATCTGATATTATCGGCCAATAATGGCATTAAGATGTGATAATGGAAAATAGTATAATTTTTTTTTTGGGGGGGGGGGGGGGGGGGGGGGGATATTTTTAAAAACTAAATCTTGCTAAATTTCATTGTTAAATCTCGCAAGATTTTGTTGTCCTGTACCAAAATCTCTCAAGATCTTGTTCCATTAGCAGCAGTCCAGTGTGTATAAAAGTAGCTGTTATTATGGAAGAACTTCATATCCCAGCATTCCTTTCATAGTCATGTGACTACGGTGCAGCTGCTACTGCTACAGACTAACTTGCTTTTAAGCTGCTTAAATTATGTCTGGTTTTAAGTTGTTGGTTTGGTTAAGTTACCAAGTTGTCAGAAACATTAGAATTAGCCACATGTTGGCTAATACCTGCTCAAAATCCCCAACAACTCCTCTGGCTGAGTTAAGGCTATTTTGGGATTTTGGTCTCAGAGGGAGAAGGTACCCTCAAAATATGAGAGATTCAACCTCACAGTTGTCTGCATATATCGGTTTCGGTTGATATCAGATATCAGAATTTAAGAGTTAGACAATATTGGATATCGGATATTGGTAAAAAAAAAAAAAAAAAGAAAGAAAAAAGCCAAATATCGAACATCCCTAGTTTAAAGTTTTCTGCTGCTGTTATGTATTTAGTTTGTAGTCTGCATAGTTCTGTGACATACAGAACTTCAATAATGTCGCTAATTAAACTTATGTGGCACGGTAACAAGGGCCCGGGCAGGATTTGATCCCACAGACTACTGGGTGAGAGTCGTGCGTGGTTACCAGTCAGCCAAAGGTACGTCCCTGTGGTCAAGTAGCTAAGATGCATGATCAGTCGGAGGCAGAGTAAAAGGACCCCACACTGTCACATCTCTCCCCCTCTTCCCACAAGCATGTCCTCGTGCTTCGCACAGGCTGCCACCAATTTTGTATCCATGAACTGTTTACCAGCCTCACGTGGATCCTGCCGACAACGCCAAATGTGACAAGGTACACAACATGAACCTAGGCGGGATTCAATCCCACAGACTCCTGGGTGAGTCACGCGCGATCCAGTCAGCCAAAAAGTACATCACTGTGGCCAAGCAGCCACGGCGTATGATCAATCGGAGACATGGTGACAGCAAGGTTGTAATAGTTTGGGATTTTTAATTTCAGTTTTTATTTAGTTTTGACTTTTTGTTTTTCAGTTCAGTAAGTTTTAGTAAGTTTTTTGAGAGGGTTGGCTGGTTTTTAATAGTTTTTATTTCAGGGAAAATGCTTATTTTTAGTTTAGTTTTTATGAGTTTCAGTGTTAGGTTTAGTTTTTGGGGCTTTTTCTGTAAATTATAAGTATTTTTCTGGTGTGACATTCAAAATTATCAAAAAATCACTTAGAGTAAAAGCAGTACAGCAAAGTAGCAAAAAGATTAAATAGAAATAGATTTCATATCAACTCAAAAGGCTGATGGATTAAATTAATTCACAAAGACTAAAACTAAGAATGTTTGTGCAACAGTTCTGTTAGTTTTGTAAAGACACAATTCAGCTTCACAGAGTTATTATTTTTTTTTTAAATCTGTCCTTTTCTTTCAGTCAATGAAAATGTTTTTTCAATTCTAGTTTTCGTTTTTTTCATTAGCTACATGTTGGCTAATACCTGCTAGTACTGTATCTGATATATGGCAGCCAGATGTCCAAAATGAACTCCTCTGGCTGAGTTAAGACTATTTCGGGATCTTTGCTCTCAGCAGAATATAGTTGTATCTCTCAAAATATGCACCCTCATAGCTGTCTGCATAGGTCTGCATTGGTATTGATTGATATCAGAAATTAAGAGTTGGACAATATCGGTAAAAAAAAAAAAAAAAAAGCCAGTATCAAACAACCCTGTTGGAAACATTACAAATTTGAGACATTTTTTCTCAACTTAAACTTGGCTTTGCTCTGCCAATAGAAATGGTCACAGAAACTAAAATTGTTTTATTGACGTACGAAGACTCGTTTCCGCTGTTTACTTCATCCAAAAGTGTCGTGCAAACAAAAGTTTATTTCTGGACGTAAATGTCAACTCCTGAAATGAAAAATAAAAACAATGTTTTAAAGCAATATTAAACACATCTGCTACACGCTCACATTACAAACTTTTATTTAAGCGTTCAAAGATGTATCAGTCTGCTCCAGAAGTCTGTTCCTCCCCAAACAGCGGTCGAGTCGCTCCAAAGCAGACACAACTGCAAAGTCAGATCCAGTCCTAATTGAAAAGTTAATTAACTTTTTGAAGACATCAGCTGTCATCCTTGCGAATCAGAGTCTAGTCCAGCTCCCCTAAGACCATCTTTATATCCGTCTCAATGGCTAGGGAGCTTCGCTTGGCTATGTGGGAACATTTGGTCATTGAAAGCACCATTTATAGCGTATTGTTTAATTAAAGTCAAATTAAGAGAACTGTATGCAGAATTAAATTTCTGGTATGAATTACTGTTGAAAACAGAGTGCGGCTCAGATAATCAAACTTTTCATTATCCTCTCCTGCCTCCTGAGGTGCCTCCACTGCTTCACATCTTTGTTTCACCATTCCCAAAACAAAAGTGAGGGGAGGAGACCCACAATGCACCTCATGTCTGCTCGCTTTCTCTTCTGACAGCTTCACCCGTCCAATGTTTTTATAGCAGAACAAATGAGGGGTTGAACTTGTAGCCATGTCTGATTCAACCGTTACTGGGATGTGATCGGAGCTGGTTTATCTATCAACATTTATTTCTAATAAACAGTGATGTCATTCTTTGTTCTTCATTCCATGACTTTAAGGGCCAAATGAGCTTTTTGTTTTTCAAGATGTCTTTGTTTAGATGAGAACACAAACCAGTAGGTGTCAACAACATCTACATTATATCAAAAACATTCTGAGCATGCCCAGTGAGGGGATTTTATTTTGGTGTAGACATCAAACCAAAACAAAGTGGACTTGCTTTTTTTTAATAAATCCTTGTGTCTGTTTTTGGCCTCATTAACTGTGTAACTTCAATAATGTACCCAAAACCACTGCAACACAGCCCCATGCTGAAATGAAGAAAGTGTTTCCTGGTAAAAACCAGTCAGATGGAAAGAAACTTGTGTGAAGGCTCTGACCATGCTGTTGTGGTTTCCTAACACGTTCACATAGATATACTGAAACATACTCTCTTTTTAACTTTGTAAAGTGTTTGGTAAAAAATTTTAAAAATCGGAGAGCGAATATTAAAGAGTCTTAAAAGAGGCCGTGCAGATTTGAAATGCTGAATAAAATCAATGTAAATGCAGCTGTGAAAAGGTGGATGTGTGTTCATCTTTCTGGGAGTTCGTTCCAGACATGGTGGAACACAGAAGCTTCTCCATGTCCGGTTCTGACTCTGGGAACCGATAAAACATCGCTTCCAGAAGACCTGAGGACGACTTTAAAGTGTATCCTCTGATGGACAGGCAGTGTAAGGACCTCAGGAATGAACTGATGTGGTCCACTTTCCTGGTCTTCGTGAGAACTTGGGCAGCAGAGTCCTGATTGAGCTGCAGATGTCTGACTGACTTTTTAGGTAGACCAGTAAAGACGCTACAATTATCAAGCCGACTGAAGATGAATGCATGGACTAGTGAGACATCAGATCAGATCTTATCTGTGTGTGTGTGTGTGTGTGTGTGTGTGTGTGGGGATGTGGTGTGTGTGTGTATATATACAGTGGGTTGCAAAAGTATTCATACCCATGACCAAACTCAATTCTCAACAACAAAGCAAAGGAGTTTCACCTTTTATATGAAGAAATGGCACAAACACAACAATCCATCCGTTCTTTCGAAGCACTCTTACTATATATTGAAAGTCTTATTTCATTTTGCAAAAGTATTCACACCCTTCACCAAAATATTTTAGTCAAAAATGATTGCACACTATAAACATTCCTCACAGTGTCACAGGCGGATTCAGTCCCAGTGATTTGTATATCCTTATTCTCCCCATAATTAGTGCCCAATAGTCACCTGTCCACAGTCATCCCATCTTTCAGCAACAACAGTCATAGTCCAAGGAGCCTCAGAAGACCTCAGAAAGAAGTGTAGAGAAGCATAGAGATGGGCAAAGCTATGTAGCCATCGCAAGTTCACTCAATGTGCCAAAAAGACTGTTGCATCACTGGTCCAAGTGGAAGCGCCACAGACCACTGTGAACCACCAAAGAACAGGGCGCCCCTCCAAGATCACTGCAAAAGGCAAAGGAAATTCTCAGGAAGCCAGAGCAAACCCCTCCATCACTCTTAAGACCTGAAAAGTCTCTCCAGGGTGCTGGGACAACGACACAAGCCACAATATCCCGCACTTACACAGGAAGGTCTCATGGCGTGTTGCAAAAAGAAGCCATATCTAAGAAACAACATCCAAGGCTCGTCATAGCCACCACACACGAGAACGTGTGATCTGCAGATAACATAGAACTTTTGCCTGAACGCCAAGAGATGTTTGCGCAAAGCTAACACAGCTGATGATCCAGCTCATACCATTCCTACCATAAACATGGAGGTGGGAAATAATGCTATGGGCTGTTTCTCTTCCTCCGTCCTGTGAGCTTGTCTTGCAAGGGATTATGAATAGTGCAAAATACATCAACATCCTGAGAAAACGCTTCAAATCTGCAAACTGAAGCTGGGGGAAGTTCACCTTTCAACAGGAAATGATCCAAAATAACGGCTCGAGTGACACAAGAATGGTCAGGAAGAAGAAAGTGAAGGTCTAACTGGCCCAGTCAACCCAGATCTCAACCCAATAGAAAACCTGGGGGACTGAAGTCTGTCCACCGAGTCACCAAGTAACCTGACTCAGCTGGAGCAGTATTGCAAAAGGAGTGGGCGAAACTGTCCAAGGACCACTGCACAAAACTCATTCTGGCATCCAAAGCATTGGAGCTGTATTCTCCAAAGAGCTGCAACCAAGACTATTTGACTTAATACTTAGTGTGAAACTTTTCAACAATACAACAAACTACAACCTATTCATAGAGACGCTACAACAAGAACAGGGTTTAGTTGTGCCATTTCCTTCGTAAAAGGAAACCCACTTTCTTTTCTTTTCTAGCGAGTTTGCATGGAAAACTTTCAAGCCACTATATATATACACAGTCCTCAAAATTATTCAATTAAAGAAAAGGCTAAATTCACAATAGTAATGAAAATAACAAGAAACTTATAAGAAAAAAAATTTACAAAATTGTACTCTAGTGAAATAAAATATTGCTTTTGAATTGTGGTTGGAAATAAAATAATAAAAATGAAAAAAAATAAAACTGTCCCAGACACATTAGAGCACCTTTCCCATGAACAGTGGACCAAATTAACTGTCAACAGATGCAGAAGTCTGATTGGATGTTACAAGCACCTACGTAATTTCAGTGATTGCCTCAAAGTGTTGCTCAACAAAATTTTAGCTTCAGAGCCCCATCATGCTTGTCAACTTATTTAAATTTTTGTGTGTTTGTCTTTAATATCTCTTTCAAACCACAATTCAAAATCAATGTCATGATTTTAATAGAATTTTATTTGTTATTTTTATTTTTTATTTATTTTTACTTATTTAGTCAATTCCAACTTATTTCACTGACAGCTGATTTTTTTCCTTTTTTATTCATATTTTATTTCACTAAATTATAATTTTGTACATTTTTATTTAAAATCACTTTCTTTGGTTTTATAACATTTGAATTACTATCGTTAATTTAGCCTTTTCTTTAACTTGAGGGTGTGAATAATTTTGAGGACGACTGTATAGATGTGATATTTCTTGAATTTACCCTCTGGGATAAATAAAGCATTTTTCATGTATGCCACATACTGCATCTTACATTTTCATACCTTCTCACCGTATTCATTGTTAAAACCTTGTTGAACTTTGAGCATCAGTGGAACAAAAGTAGCAACACTTTGCTGTTTTTCCGTGTTAACCACGCTCACTGAAAAGAACCAACCAATCGCTCAGTAGTCCTGAGACGCCACAGAGACAAACGCGTTCTAATCAGCTGATGTGTCCACAACAAGCTGCAAGAACTCCATCCAGCACCATGGGACGCTGTTAACCTATGAAGTGGGCTTTAGCGTGGACAGGCCCATACAGGACGTCTGAATCTGAGTACCACGCTTTGCAGCCAGCAGTTTTTTACAATTGTATAATAGAGAGGAAAAGTTGGCGGTATGTGCCATGTTTCTAATGGTTGCAATTTAGAAGTAGTAATTATATAAGAAAAAAATTTAAATGAAGAGAACTTCTTTTTAGGAATTTTTTTCCCTTTCTGGGCATATCTGTCTTTTTACAAACTATCCATCTAGTCATGGTAGTTAATTGTTGCACATTCAAAGGCGTTATTCTAGAAAAAAACATTCAAATGTAACATTTCAACATAAAAATATTTTGTTAGAAAAATAAACTTTTGATATTATACTGTAAGCTCCTGTTTTCCTTTCATTGGAGTGGCAGCGATGCACTGCAGAGGAGGAACTCATGCATCAACCACAACACATCTGGGTAAACGGGGTAAACTGTCTGAAAACATGTATGCTTAAAACATCCTGCATTTATAAATAAAAATGTTTTTTAAAGGTCTCTTACATGCCACCCCATTACAGTCTGTTCATCCTCATGTTCCTGCAGAACAAACACACAAACCAGAGATGTTATTTCCTTAAAATCCTGTTTCAACAGTCTCTCTGTGGATGTTTGTGGGTAAATCCGGCGTCCAGATGGTGAAGCAGGGAGACATCAGACCGACGTCCCTGAAGAAGCGATCCACAGAGCCACGCGGTAGGCGTGAATCTCTTATCTCCCTCCGTCCCTGTGGACCAGCAGGAGTGTCTACTCTGCCACATCTGCCTGCCTCCCCAAGTGGCCACAGGGGAAGGCCAATTAGCAGTTCCCATGGAGAGGCGCTGCGGCCCTAATAAGAGACGGAGGGAGACGGAGAATCAATTAAACCTGCGCTGACCCCTGGAAACAACACGGGAGGATTTGTCCTCATACATCCTTTAAAATGAGACAGCAAGATGATGGTGGGAATTTCAGCCGGTCCTGCTGGATTTGACTGCGCTGGCCTGAATTCACCACGAGCAGCGAGCGTGGGAACATGACTGGGTCCAAAACAAGCTCCCAAAGCTCGGCTCTTCCCCTCCTAAATGTAATCAAAGCCCCAAAACAAGGTCTTACTCATCTCTGACAGACACTCAGTGCAGTTACACACACTGATGAATGGAGCTAAAATTAGAGATTATATTGGTCCTTTTCCCCGTGTGCATTTAGGGGGGGGGGGGGTAACCAACATATGAAGAATGTCCACCGATGGAGGGATCTGGACAAGAATCGACTGATACAGATTTTTTTAGGGCTGATACCGATACAGATATTTCCTCATCAGCCTCAACTAGACTTGTAGTTCTCAAGACTGTCTTGGTCTCGAGACCACTTTTTTGCAGTCTTGTCATGGCCTCGGCAGTCTTTGGTCTTGGTCATGTCTCGGGTCTCGGGTCTCTAGGTCTCACAATGTCTCGGACTGGCCGAGCGGTCTCGAAGGGATTCTTAACCTGTAATTTCCAGGCCAGGACAGTGTTTTTGTTTTTAATATATATATATATCATTGTACGACCCCTTCAAGTACCAATCAAGTACCAAATGATACAATCTCATATTTATACTAAGCAGCTGAACTCAGTATGGTGCTTAGGTTGTACAACTAATGCAAAATAGCAAAAATTTTATTTTTTGGGGGGGGGGGAGGGGGTCCTGGTCTTGAGCTGAACTAGCCTTGGTCTGTCTCAAGCCCCGTTTCCACCAGCGGGTCTGGGTCGGGTCGGGCCGGATCGGTCCACGTTTTTTTGCGTCTCCACAGATAAAAACTGGGACGGGTACCCTCATATCTGACCCGACCCGGCCTACTTTTGTGGTACCCTTCGGTAGGGGTACTGATCTATCATCTATCTAATCTGGACCAAAGAGGTGGAGCTAATACACTGCAATCCGTTGCTTCGTTAAAAAATCTGTCACTTCCTGCGTGACCCGGCGTAGAAACAAAGCCGGGGTGACTCCTTTGTTTCTGTCACGTTTGGTGCTTTGGTTAAAAGGTGTTGCATGGCGATGATGTCACGTGATCACATAGCAGCGCTATCTGGTTAATACTCCGCCTCCAGGGTAAGGGGACAGTTTTCTGTGGGGACGCAATGTGAAATCAACATATCCGTACTAAAACCCACCCGATCGGGCCCGACCCAACCCAGACCCGTGGGTGGAAACAGGGATTAAGTCTTGGAGGCGGTGACGTTTGCAGTGTGGCCTTTTTACACCACAGAAGGAGATGGAGATGAGTGGATTAAAGGTTTTAGAAACGTGGTCCGGCAGGTGTTTACTAGCAAGCTAACAAGCTATCCTCTCGGCTGTTATCGTTGACCTGCTCGTAAAACATTGGCGCACACATCCCTGTTCTCTGAAGGTGTGGTTTCGGGTGGTGTGGTTTTCTTTTGGAAATGTCACTTGCTCGAACCATTTTTCCAACATTGCCAACCCCAGCTTTAGAGTACTGGTGAAATTAAGGAGTTTTGCTGCAGATAATGTCTTATTGAGGCCCATTAATTCTGCCCCATAAACATGGATCAATGACGAATCTAATTAGCATCCAAAGAAGTCAGAGTGATACCGAAATGGTACCTGTGAGCATGTATGAATTCCTAGAAATAAGGTCCAGGTTGAAAAAAACTAAAGTTATCCTTTAATAACCCTTGGACATGCTGCTATTTTCTCTGGCCACCCCTAAAATGAATCTCTGTGGGCGCCCTGGTTGAAGGAAAAAGTAAGCACATATTCTTCAAGCCATTTACTGTTGGGTTGTTGTTACTTGAGTGGAAATTTACCCAGTGCGTATCTACCAAGTCAATTAAAATCAATGCCTCCAATATCTAATCAGCCAATCACATGGCAGCAACTCAACACATCTAGTCATGTAGACGCGGTGAAGACGACTTGCTGAAGTTCAAACAGAGCATCAGAATGAGGAAAAAAGGGGATTTAAATGATTTTGAATGTGGGGCAACCCTCACTTTTAGTGATTTGTAAGGGATGACAGAGAAAGTGTATAATTTATTTTGAGTCCAAATATTTTTTATATTGATTGATTTGCTGCTCCTTTAAAGTCATGATACAAGTTTTCATATCTGTGGATAAAAGTGTAAATTTAGTCTGTGTGAATGATTAAAAGTCTCCATTTCTGCTCAGAATTTGTTGGAAACATCATGAAAGCATGGATCTATGTGTTTCAGGAGATTCTCATGGATGTGCAGCTGAAATCTGCAGCAACTGTGTTATGATATCATGTCAATATGGTTAGGAATGAAAACTGACAGGAAATTATCGATCTCAATGCCATTATTGATGCGACTAATCAATTCGATTCCTTATTCATTTTCTTATCAATGCCTGATTGGTTTTTTTCATATAAAACAACCTAACAAATAATGTAGGCTATGGCTTGTGACAAAAGCTTACTTTTATTTATTGTGCTGTATGTTTGAGTATCAGCAGATAAGAATGTCAGAAAAATAGGTGGAAATCAACAAAAACATCTGAAAAAAAAAAGGCAGCTTTATCTGGAACTTAAGGGAAACCACTGAACTCTGACCTGCAGCCTGCTGCCGTCTCATGTGTGTTTCACCCTTTGCCACACAAGCATGACCTCTGAACTCAGCCAGCACTGCCACTGCCTTTGTGACTCTGGATGCTGCTCTCATCATCATCATCATCTGAAAGAGGATATCAAGTGGGCCGCAGATGTGACGTCAGAAGCCCTATGCCCGCAGGAATGCTACATTAACATCGTTCTTACTTCATTTCTGATCTTGTTAGCACCAACGTTGACTTCCATCAATAACGTTAGCTACTACTGGAGTGGTGTACAAGTTAACGCTACATTATCCGGCACAAACAAAAAGGCTTACGTTAATGGAGTACCGTAAAAAACTACGGAGCAAGCTAATGAGGCGAATAACTATAGCGCTGCCTGCTCTACCTGCTGGAAAATGCTATGAAAGTCATTCAGCAAACAATAGCTAGCAAGTAACTAACCAACCTGAAAATGAAAGCATGTTGCCTGATCCAACACTATCTGCAACACTGCTGGAAGCCAAAGGGGACGTTTGGACCGTCACTCGCCCTGTTTCCACGTCTTGAAGACACGACAGGTGTCTCGGACATTGAGGTTGTGAACTGGCTCCAAATATTGAAACGTATTGGTTGTATTACCCCCCTTACAGGTGAGGGGGGTAACAGAGGTTGCATGCAGCAGCCCATGCCCTTGGCCACTCCTTCCGCTCCATATTTAGTTGGGAATTCGCCAACAGAAATAGCAAAAGTGACGTTAAGGCATCGATAACGGGAACCAGGTCTCAAAATGGGACTTGATTCTGAGAAATTGATCAATTTCTTATCGATGGCCCAGAGGAACCGGTTTTTGATTATCATGCCTAAATATGGTATGACACCAAGAATTAGAGCAGTTCTGAAGTAAAAAGGGAAAATGCTGTTTTTTTTAACTGTATCAACATATTTATTATAACCTTTACATCTTTTTTTTTTTTTTTTGTTATACTTGTATGATCCCCGAGGGGAAATTAGGGCTCTGCATTTCACCATCTCTGTACTGTGAGTATCAGAGAGCAGTGGGCTGCTACTTAAAGCGCCCGGGGAGCAGTTGGTGAGGGGTTAAGGACCTTGCTCAGGGGTCCACAATGGTACACTCAGGGGTCGTGTTGGGGAATCGAACCCGGGTCCTCCGCGCCCAAGCCCACGACGCTACCACTGGGTATCCACTCCCCCATCTTAAAGGAATAGTACACCCACAGAATAATGTGCCTTTATTTTCTACTCATACTCATGCTGAGCAAGACTGTGGAGCACTTATTTAATATCTCAAATGCAGCCGGAGATCGGAAGGCTATTTGTTATCAGTCGACTGTCATATAATGGAGTTCATAAAAGTCCACAAAGACTTGTCAATATTCCTCCATCCTGCTCGTCCAATGTAATCCAAGTGTCCTGAGTGGGTAGCATCCATAATTTATACGAAGCGGCATTATTTTGTATATATTTATAGCCTAAACAGTAGAACATCTTACTTCCGCGATAGACGCCAATGCCAGTTCATGTCACTACGAGCTTGCATGTTCTTTCTTTCTTTCTTTTAAATTAATATCCAACCCCTCTTGTGTTTGTCCCGGTTTTTCCGCTGCTCGGTCGCTCTTAGCACACCGTAAACAGCAAATTTCTTCTTCTACGACTGCATTATCGGTAGAGTAGGCACTGAACGTCGTGGCTTCCGTAGTGTTGTGAACTCGCATTGGGCATGCTTCGCAGAAGTAAGATGTACTTCTGTTTAAGCTATAAAAATATACTAAATAATGTTGTTTCAAGTAAATTATGGACGCTTCCCACTCAGGACACTTGGATTACATTGGACGAGCAGAATGGAGGAATATTGCCAAGTTTTTGTGGGCTTTTATGGACCTTTTTGGTTCAGTCGCCGGTGAACTCCTTTATATGAAAGTTGGCAGATAACGAAAAAGCCTTCCGATCTCCAGCTGCATTTGAGATATTTAAAAAGTGCTCCAAAATCTTGCTCAGTATAAGGGTGAGTAGAAAATGAACATGCATGATACTATTCCTTTAAGGAGGTTCAGAGGATGACTTGAAGCTATTAAAGATATTGTAGAGAAATTACTTTTTAATGCCTGGAAGAATTGTGAAGCTCTTTTTGGGAGATATCTGGTATTTTTAGGGTGAGTTGGTGTTAGAATATTACATATAGAAAACCTTTAGAGGTGGTGTGTGTTTGTGTGTATAAAGAGACAGTGGAGACAGAGTGATAAAAGAGTGGGAAGAGAGTAAGAGTGGGTTTTAAAGGTTGTTTGTGGGCACAGCGAATGCCCGTATGTGACAGTGTCGTGGTGAGATTGTGGACTTGGCTTGTTCCTGCAAGATAAAAATGCTCTAAATTCAGGTGCGGTCATTACATTTGTGTACGTGAAAGGACATGCGTGCATTTAAGCGACTGACCTTGATGTTTGTTACTGAGAAGTGAAGACGAGCAGACAGCAGACTCTCAGCTTTTGTTCTTCTCTCGCTGCAGTTCAACCACAAAGAAGCAGAAGCAGTTCTGTTTATTTCATATCAAACTGACTTTACACAGGCTTTGCATCCTGTCTACACTTGATATAAAACCAGTTTCCCCGAATATGACATTTAAGTACACCACCTGGAAGACACGGCAGGATTTTTTCTCTTTGGCCAAACGGATTTTCTTTTTCACACTTCTTTTTGAGCAACCGTGTACTCAGAGAAGAGTTTCATAAGCACTTGTTCAGAAATTCTCACGGTTCTGTGAGGCTGTAAATGCATAATTTTTACAGTAACTTGAATAGTACCAAAACAATCACCCCATTATGAGTCAAAAGTGTCCGTGGCTAAAACTTTGACTTTCAGTGTCTTTGTTGTGGCACGTGTTTTAATTAAACGCCCCAAATTTACCTGAAGTGCTTTGTGTGACTTTCTCAGTTTCATTTTTTCTAGACCATCAAACGGAAACCCACAAAGCAGAAAGGTTTCCACTGCCTGCTTGTACATCTACAAAACACCTTTAATATCTATTTTTTTCTAATGATTGTGTTAGCTGATAAAACCCGCTTGAGTAACAGAAACAAAGCAAAAGATGTGCAGAAATTGATATCTAGCAAGGAAGCATCCATTGCACAGATGAAATCATCTCAAAACTCATCAGTCATAATGGTTGTAAAACCACAGCGAAGTTACAACTGTGCAGGAGGAGTGGAAATGAGAATGAATCAGGCGTGAAGTTTCTCTGCGTGAGTACAGAGAAATCACAGTGGATTCCAGAGAGAGCCTGCGAGTCAGGATTAGCGTTTAAAGGCTAAATGGTGTTATCGGTTCTGATTAAGGAGCATGTACCTGGTACTCGCTCCACCTCCGAGACAGCTATGGATGTCAATAGGGCTAATTGGCTCATTAGGCCAGGTATTTAACTGTGCTATAATCATTCTGTGTCATCACTTAAGCCCTGGAGGAGCATGAGGGGCTCCGGCGATTGAACGCCTTTCTAACCTCTGCAGTAATCTGTGAGACGGGATGGAGAGGCTCGTCTGACAGGAGGAGAGCAGGGTGGCTCATATCTACCTTTTACCTCAGCTTCACTCATTAAATTTGAATTTTCTAGAATAGATTATAACAGAAAGAGTTATGAAAACAGAGTTGGAAATGATTTCAACTCCACAAAAGACAGTTACTTTCCCCACATATTAGAGATGGGATTTATGGCTCTTTGAAGGGAGCTGCATCTTGAGGAACCGTTCCTTCTAAAGAACCATCCAGAAGACCGGCTCGTTCTTAATTTCTATTCATTACTTTTTATTTTAGAATTCAGTCAACAGTAACTAATCTTTATGAAGTAAATAATCACTGGTAGCAATTTATAAGGCAAGATTTGCATCGGAATAATTCAAACGCAGTTATGGGATGTTCAGCTCTTTCAGAAGAGCCTCCTGAATGACTATTCATTTATGATCTTTTGTAGCCATATATTTCACTTCAACTTTGCAAAAATCGAATGGTTTTGATTTGAAAACCCTTTTGCATTCAGTGTTTTAATGAGAAGCCTTATAATTTTGTGCATTTGTTCTAATTTCAAACTTTTTAATTACTTATTTGATAGGGACAGTACATATTAATGAACATATGTAGTAACAGATGTAAATATGTGATCATAGCAAAAGCTAATATGTATCTGTAGTCTGTAGGCAGGTGAAGAAAAGATATACAATACTACTAGGAAAGTAATCAGAGAGTGCAGACCACTGCCAAGCAGCTCGACTTATTTTTGTGTGTTCTGGATCATAGAACTCATTGAGATCCTTTCTTGTAATTTTTTACCAAACACTCGGGCATTTGTATGTTATACAGAAAAAAATCCAAAAATGTGACATATTAGGGTGATGTTGATGTAAGACTGTTTAGGCGTGGGTAAGGAGGGTTGATGTTCACCATGGGGTGTCGGTCAGATCACACAGGACTCGCTTGTACAGTTAACTGTCTTTACTGGTCGCTCTTAATCACAACAGCACAGTAATGCAACAAACGACAGG
This sequence comes from Atherinomorus stipes, assembly GCA_023101725.1. Classification (NCBI taxonomy): domain Eukaryota; kingdom Metazoa; phylum Chordata; class Actinopteri; order Atheriniformes; family Atherinidae; genus Atherinomorus; species Atherinomorus stipes. Next base: position 183,784 of record JALJCO010003314.1, on the reverse strand, counting down.
CTTACAGGTGAGGAATTCCAGGTAGTTAAAGTGAATGCTGAATGGAAGTGAGTGTGGTCTATAAACACAGAAATACAAAGCCATGAGGAACAGCACACAGTTCACCATATTCACCTGCTAGAAGTCTGTCCAACAGTCTTCTGTCCTCATGTTCACTGCTGCTCAGAAGTTTCATTTCTGCATCCTAACATCATGTGCTCAGTAGTGCAGCTGCACACTTCTGCCACAAGGGGGCACTCACGCCTCATCAACAGCCTTTCCAACAAGGCCGATCTCACAATGATAAAGAATCTTTCAAAACATTCCTGGATCCAGACGGTGATCCGGATCACCACCAAAATTTAATGGTTTTGTCTTTGGGCTGAGACACACGGCTGGTGAAAATTTCAGGTCAATCTGTCCTGTACTTTTTCTGTAAACTTGTTGACAGTAAGACAAAGTAACTAACCAACGCTACTGAAAACATAACCTCTTTCGCAAAGGTAATTATAAAACAAAAAGTACACTTTACACAGGATAACCCAAAGTATAATTTATAATTTGTGCCACACTATTTAGTTTAAACTTTGTTTCACATAAATGGAACTGGAAGAAAAATTAATCACAACATCAGTTAATTGATTCTTATCTCCTGGCTTTAACTGACAGAGACCTTCAGGAACTGGTCCCATCATGATATTTAGTTCCACTTTCTCATATTTCATAGGAAATACACCTGCAAGCATCGCAGATCCGAGCAGGTTTATGATCATTTAACTGTTCATCAGCTGATCCCTGAAAGCTCTTATAAACATAAAAACACCAGAGGGGATTTAAAGCACACACATCTGCATCCCTGCGGAGGATGAAATACTGCTGCTCTGAGGATGCACAATTTTCCACCTTCTCACGTGCATCCATTTCAGTAAAGCAAATGTTGATCAGCAATCAGTGGAAGTGCAGAAGAAAGGAAGCTTTTTTTGGCTTTTTTTTTTTTTTTTTTTTAAGTCAAGCCCACTTCAGTCAATAACTAATATATATTTTATGGTCATAATTGCTATTTAATGACTCTAATACACAACTATGTAAATCCTGGGATGAGTTGAAACACATTTAAAAGGTGATGACAACTACTTTTTTATCAAAACAATTTCTTAAAAATAACACATCCACAGAGCATCTATGAAAGTATAAATTTGACTAAATGTTTTCTGGCATATAAATAATTGTTTTATCAATTTTGACTGGTTCAGAATATATAAATACTGACATCCGATTACCATGCTAGTGTCCACTCCAAGGAGCAAACTTGGCTGCAGAAAAGTGAAGCTGCTTCCTGGTTGCACAAAAATTGTAGTTCTTTCTTCATCTACGGCTGCAAAACGGAGCGAATCCCCGTAGACTTCCGTGTTAAAAAGACCAGTTTCACAGCCGAAATTAACACGCTTACAGTCTGGTTCAAAACATCATTTTAGGTTTAACAGGTCCAGTTTACCTCCTTGTCAGCTGTGAGTGTCATGATCCATGGGTTTTGGTTTAGTTTGGGTTTTCTCTGTAGTTTTCTTGCCCGTCATGTTTCCTGTTTTATTTTGTAGGGTTTCCTGTTCGCCTTACTTCCTGTTACCTGACTCACCTGGTTTCATGCAGTAATCTGCACCACCTGTTCCTCATGTCTCGTTTTCAGTTTTCGGTGCCAGATCGTTGTCGTCGTAACCTCCCCGTGTCACCTCATCATGTTCCTGGTTTCTTTTTAGTCGTTCCTTTTAGTTTTGTCATCATCCTTAAAGGGACTGGAGGCAGGAAAACTGATATATTCCATGACATCGTAGCATGTCAGGTTTATTACATAATTCAGTGAAATGAGCGATGTGGTCAACAGGCGTCTCAACTGTAGCATGATGCAGAACAATATTGCTTTGCATGCTGTTCAGCAGCTAAGAATTTAAAGATTTTAAGTCACAATTAGGCAAAATTAGAACAAATCAAAGGTAGTTTTTGTTTTGTTTTGTTTTTTTACATTTGAGCAGCATGTTACTCTAACATGTCATTCTGTTATAATTGCACTGTACACTACATGCATACTGTTTGCAACATCAATTACTGTAAATAATTTTTTTTTTGAATTTTTTTTTAAAGTTTGCCTATGCTTATGTTGAATTAAATCAAATTGAAAACTTAATAAAGTCTAAAAAAAAAAGTTGTAATTGAAGTTTTTAGTAGTTCATCCCATTAGCATAAGCTTTTCAGCCATTTCAATGGTGTCTCAACTGTACTCAGTATTTTTATGCTGTGGGTACAGTTGAGACAAAAACACACCTCTTGTTTTTTATTAATTGTGAAAATGATAAATTACTTACGGATTTTATTTCTTCATTATTTTTTAGTACACAAATAAAGGATGCATTTTGTAAAAGAAAATATACATATATATTTGGTCCAGACCTTTTTTGATGTCTAATTTTTTCGTGGAAATGAGAGGAGCGGAAACTGTCTCAACTGTACTCATACCCTGATAGTAGTATTATGGTTTTGAATATTGTTATTTGGATTATTCTGTTTGTTTTGTCTGTTTATTTTCTTTATTTTTCTGTTGACTTTCTTGTTTGTCACAGCACATGCTTGAAATGAAACAAAACAAAATGACTCCAGGAATGCATATGATAAATATGACTGCCATCAAATCAACTCACAAACATATTAAGTTTGGAAAATTGCATAATGCGACTTCACTGCAGCTAAACAGGACTTATAGTAATAATAACAGCTTCATACACAAACATTACACAGAGAGAAAGAACTACATGAATGAAAAACCTTAAGGTCATAATCTTAAATGCGGTTCGATATGTTACGTTGACCTGCTTAGGTTCTGCACTAACACCACAGCACACTTATTAAGTGCAATGCAGACACGTAATAAGAAGAAAACATGCTTTGATTAAAGAGCGTCCATTAAAACAATGAGCCAAAACTGGTTTCAATTATCTTCTATTGAATATTTGGAAAGATGATGTGTGATTTTCATTCAGCCTCTGAGGAAGATCTGTCTCTATAATCACAGCTGCTATTGTCTGAAAATGAGAGTGTGTGCATGTGTGTGTGTTTGTGTGTGCACCTGATTTCAAAGGCTAGCAGGTACGTCAAACAGCTCAGGAGCAGCAAATACAGGAAATAACACGCCACCAATTATCCTCATATGTCATTAAACTCAGCAGACAGATGATTCTGATTCTTGTATGCAGATAAATATTTAATATTAGCAAAAAGTACAGTAATTAGTTGATTGTTTAAGAGTTGGAGAATTTTCCAGCATGAATGTGGGTTTTTGCTGTAATGCATGTTTATTACCTTAAATCTGAAGGTGTTTTTATTTAATTTATGTAAACAAGAAAATGGAAAAAGCTGTCCATGTAATGTTCTGTTTAGGGATCGACCGATACAGATATTTTCTCATCAGCCTTAGCTGATACAACCTGCTGATATTTGGGGCCGATATTTGGGGTCGATACTGCATTTGACTCCCAAATTAATCTAATCAAAGATACAAAAAAGTAATTTTACAACTCTTTTAATATAAAGAAGAACAAAGAATTCTAATAAATATATAAAAAAGAAAGTGCACTTGTACGCAGACATTAAATAGAAACATTAAATTTGTAATATATATATATATATATATATATATATTTGCGGATCAGTGACAAATACAGCGTCCAAAAAGACATTTTTAAAAAGTTTTCTCAAAATGAATGGAAAGCATATTTTTGAGTCTGGAACAATGTGTTAAAGGAGTGATGACATAGCAGTTAAAAACTAGTTTATGTTGTTGGCATTACTGCATATGTAAATACTCCAAAGAAAAAAACTGCATTTTTTACAGCGGAGTATTGTTTTGAAACGCCAGACCTCACTTCCTCAGTAATACAGTTGGGTCCGGTGATGATATGGAGCTTTACCCGGAGACCACGTTGACTTCATTTTGATTGGCTACACCTTATTTGGCTATGACCTTATTTGGAGAATCTAGGTCAAGCTGCGGTCGGACTTTGCTAAAGGCTAACTGCTAGCAACATGCGCACTTCAGAAAGTGTGAGCTACGTTTATCAGACAAGACAGCATTTAGAAAATAAATAAACTTACAGGTAATGACAAGGTTGTGGCCCCCTCCCTCAGTGTTGCTGCGGAAGTTTGCTTTTAAATCCATTTGTTTGAAAATCCAGACCTGACTGCACAGAAGTTACTACTAGCTCCGTACACGAAGCTGGATCAGACAGGGAGGGGAGGGGGGGAGCGGACGGTGCATAGACCGCTAGGAGAGAGAGAGGAGGGGGGCTGTTTACTTGATTGTGTGCTCTTATTGGAGCAATTAAATTACGTAGAATGATAGAACTACGTAGAATGATAGAACTACGTAGAATGATAGCCTGCTGTCTGATTCAACTGTTTCTGAGCAGAGAGACAAAGCTGACAGACCATAAACAGGAACTTTGATTCTCACTCTGGACATTCACATGGCCTCATCAGTGCACAACAGATCATATTATACACCCAAAACCCCAGAAAAGTGAAATTTGATGTCATGGCACCTTTAAAAACAGTCATGTTTGTTAAACTACATTTCAAAGTATTTAAATCCATTCTTTTTTTCTTTTTTTTTTTACTGTATTTCTATCTTCTGTGCATAAAAAATGTCAGGTGGCGCAACAAATTACCTACAACATATAAATATATTTTCTTGTGATTTATCCTGTCAAATCTTTGGCAAGCATCTTCTTGGACTCTTACATTAGCTGTTAATACATATATATTTACACTAAATTAGAGTTTTATGTTAAAATAACAGATTCATAGTTTTACATTGGTTTACCTGACATTGAAAGTGTACCAGTCTACCTATGAGTTGGAGAAAAGCTAAATTTATCCATATTTTGTAGAAAATAACAAACCTTTTCACTCACTAATAAAGTCTGCTTGGGATCCTCTGGCTGCAGCAGCATCATGTTTGCTATTACTACCTCTTTATTATACAATTAAAGTCATGTTTCTATGGTTGCACCACCATGACATTTTAGGACATACAAATTATTGGACACAAGTTTTTAAATGATCTCAAAAGCTTAAAATATTACTCTTTATAAAGGTTTGGCCAATTTGAAAGATTTTCAACATAAAATTATGCCAAGAATTTTTATTTCTAAATTATTATCATTAAAACACCATATTAAAAAGTTTTTTAGTATGTTTATTTGCTCGGATGGTTGCACCACCTGACATTTTAGGGGTTTGCTACATCAAAACATAAAAAAAAAACATATTATTGGAATGTAGAATGAAATATTTTTATAGAATTTGGGGGAGTGGGTGGCTTAGTCGCGGGCTTTGGTGCGGAGGACCGGGGTTCGAGTCCCCGACACGACACTCAGGTGAACCACTGTGGACCCCTGAGCAAGGTTCTCAACCCCCACTAACTGCTCCCCGGGCGCTTTATGTAGCAGCCCACTGCTCTCTGGTACTACTGTACAGAGATGGGTGAAATGCAGAGCCCTCATTTCCCCTCTGAGATCTAAACAGTATATCCCCCCCCCACAAAAAAAAGGATGCATTTCATGTATTTATCAGATTATTAAAAAAAAAAAAGCAATGACACACTCAGACACAAAAATATGCACGTCGTGTCAATGATCCATATATATATATATATATATATATATATATATATATATATATATATATATATATATATATATATATATACATATATATACATATATATATATGGTTAGGGTAAAGGCAAGGGTTAGGTTTAGGCAATCAGTTGTGGTGGTTAGGGTAAGGGGCTAGGAAAAGCATTATATCAATGAATGTCCTCACACAGATAGAAGTACAAGGATGTGTGTGTGTCTGTAAATTATGCCGAATGCGGGTTTTGGCCAAAACACCCGACGTATTGCCCAATGTCGACACCAGCAAAAAACGCAAATATCTGGCTAAAATATTGGCCGGCCGATGTATGGGTCTATCGTTAGTCTCGTTATTATAAATGTGATGCTGCAAATATCAAACTAAAGCTCATGAGAACAGGGAATGTCAATGATCCTCAGTCTGATACACCTCTTTAAAAATGATAAATGCTCATGTTGTTTCTGCATCATGTCATTTCGGAAGCCGTCAACATCTTCTTTCATGTAGAAATGACTTTACTTCATACAGTCTGTGGTCTGCGTGTAATTTGTTTGATCAAAGTTAAATGAAAAGTTCACCACACTATCGGGAAGAAAAGAAGCAGAAAAGTTGTGAACAGGCGCATCTTCTTCTCCATTTGTTTGTTTTTCATTCTCTGGAAGCCCGTGCCATCACCGCCACGGTCTTTGCTTAAAGGATGGAGGGGAGGGGAGGGTTTGGTGTCCTGAGGGCCCATGAAAGCTGGCATGGTGCTGACCACGCTGCCGCTTCATCTGAAAGGAATGTCTGGTGTGGCATCAGTCACTGCTGGCATTCTGGAGATGGTCTGCCAGTCCCTCATCATTGTGCCACCGCTACACAAACACACACACACATAAATGCGTCACACTCGGCTCCCACCCTGTGCAGGGTAGTGATAGGCAGAGGACGAAGAGCGCACATCCTTATCGACGCCAATCCAGATGAACCTACAGACACGCTTCCCCAACACCCCAGACCCACTCGCTGCACAGTTGGCCACCATTAGCCTCCTTTTAGCTATGGCAGTCCTAAGGCTAAGGGGAGGGGGGGGGGGAGACCACTGCCAGCAAGCACCCATGATTTGCTACATTTCCCTGGGCTACGGGGCCTCTAGGCTTACTGGCCCATGGAGACATAAGCCCCGGCCTCCCTGGAGGCTCTCGGCCAACCCCGGCACTTGGCATGGGCGGAACCGCCCAATGGGAGCCATCCAAGAGCTGTGGATGGCTATGATATGTTTCCACCGAGGGCAATTTCAATCATGCGAAATTTCGATGGATGAAAGGAATGCTGGAGGTGGACTGAAGGGGAGCGAGGCAGACTGCTGCTCCCACATCTCAAAGCAGAAACGAAAAGGTACCTCCGATCGGAAACAACAAATTTAAGAAGGAAAACTCAATAAAGAATATTCCAGACATCTAAAACATGAAAGGGTCGTCCACCTTCCTCCCCCGCCATTTATGGAAACATGAAAGTGAGGTTCAGCTTTTGTCAGTAAATCTTACTTTTTGTTTCCACCAACTCAGAGATGAAAAACACACCGTTAACTTTCAAGGAATAACTTAAATTTATTGTTTGGATGATTTATTTTGTATTTAACTATGTTAATAACTCAGTAACTGGGCTTCTCTTGAGGCACTAAAAAACTCGGACCCCCCCCATCAGCAAATAAAACAGTACAATATAGCAAAAAAGAAACATCTTAACTTTGTGGAAAAATTAAAATGTCCCATCTTTTAAGACTTGGTTGACAGAAATTACTAATTTATTGCATCTAGAGATAATTCGACTTCCACGACCTTTAATAAAACGTGGTATATTTGTCAGGACTATAACCTTGTGAGTATTTGTACGTGTGTACACATTTTCCATTATGTACGATGTAGTTCACTCTGTCTAGATTTTTCTTGACTGGTGCTGATGGTGATAACAAAGCTCTAAATGACTTTGGCGTAGATTTTACACTTATTCATTTTTCATTTATTTCTTTTTTTAAAAATTTAGCAGATTTGACTTTCATATTATTCATATTTTGTTTCTCTTTGAGGGAAGGGGTGGGGATTTTTTTGCATTTGAGTTCATTTGTCTTGACTTGCATTTTCACTGCCTGTATGCACTATTTGTATAACTGAAAACATATAAATGATTTTTTTTTTAAACTTTCTCCACCTTTTTTGTTCTTTCATCCAGTTTGGTGTATCAGAAGACATCAGCGTGACTTTCAGTCGAGGCATCTTGCAGTTGAAGCATGTAATGTGCTAAAAAATTACACACCTCTTTGCATGACCATTAAAAAAATCAGCCTCTGCTGACTGGAGGATGCAGAGAAGTCCCGTTCATGTCTGTCAGACTTTTGTTGCAGGGTGGGGATGCCATCCCAGGCCGGAGTGATGCCATCTTTTGAGAGAAAAGTCTGGATATTCATTCTTTCAGGAGGCAGAATTGGAGATTTATTTCAAAGAAGTGTGGTTCTATCGAAGTTTATTCTCAGTATTTATGGTTAAATTCCACCAAGCAGATTTTTTTACATGCTAAAACGATATAAAAGCAGAAGTAACAGAATTCAGGGATTAAATATTTCAGTTGAAGAAATAAAACTACAATGTTCAGGGTGCAAGTTTTACATTTATTCAACACCACTGCTCTCATCTTCCTCCTAAAGTGGATTTTCTGTCTCGAAATGTCTTCTATATAAAAGTTATCTGTCCTCCTTGATTTATACTGTCATTGTTTCTGTGGTGTCGGCACATTTCAACACATTTTGTTTCTCTGTCATAATCGATGACAGAGAAATTGCTGTAAAGCAAGTTGCTTTACAGCTCCTTTTCTGTAAACACAGAAAGCTCTACTTGTGCTACTTTCTCTCATTACTCGAAGCTTAATCATGGCGGAACAAAGAAAAAAGGTGAAAGTGATGTCTGAGGAGGCCAGAAAAAGAAATAGGCAAATGGATCACTGCAGATCAAAAACACGAGTGGACATTGGAAAAGAATTCAGTTGTTGGAGATTTCTGAAACAGCCGTGTGGAAGCTAAACCCACTCTCTGTTTGCCATGGTATCAATAGACTGGTAAGTAAGTTTGGCTGTTGTGTAAAGATACAAAAATGTGATGCTTTTAATTTTTTTTCAGTCAGCATTTATTCAAAACAACGTCAATAGGGGATTATCACGCTTACCAGAAGTTGCCGGCTTTTGACACTTCCTCTTCCGGGCCATGTTAACGACAGCCGTTTCTGCTCTGTTATATTGTTTAAATCGGATAAACTCCAAACATATTTAAGTTTTCATTCTAGACTGAAGTGATACTGGGTCAAAAGCTGGATCAAAGCGATCGATTTGCCGCGGTGAAGGGCCGAACTTTATAATAAAACACACGTTTGTTTGTCGCCGGTGGGGCACAACACCGGCACTTCACAGCATGCTAGCATTAGCCAGCTAGCGTTTACTGACGTGCTTAACATTGTGCGTCTTAAGACACACAAACATCTGAAAATCGGGTCTGTACCTCCCCGTTTCCAGTGGAACAACTGGGGACTGCCAAGAAAGGAGACGCTTTCAGATGATTGTGTGTTTTCAGCCGCACAAAGTTAGGCACGTTATAGAGCTGGCTAATCTTAACCTGCTAACACGACTGCGCAGTCTGCCGGCCACAAACAAACGTGTGTCGTTTTATTATAAAGTTCGGTCCTTCACCGCGGCGAATCGGTCGTTTTAATCCACTTCTTCCTCAGCATCACTTCAGTCTGGAATGAAAACTTGGCATTGGCGTTTATCCGATTTACAAAGTTTAACAGAGTAGTAGCTGGCGGACTATTGTTAGCAGGTTAGCATTAGCCAGCTTGATGACGTGCCTAACTTTGTGCGGCTGAAAACACACAAGCATCTGAAAGCGTCTCCTTTCTTGGCAGTCCCCAGTTGTTCCACTGGAAACGGGGGGGTACAGATCCGATTTTCAGATGTTTGTGTGTTTTAAGATGCACAATGTTAAGCACGTCAGTAAACGTTAGCTGGCTAATGCTAGCATGCTGTGAAGTGCCGGTGTTGTGCCCCACCGGGGACAAACAAACGTGTGTTTTATTATAAAGTTCGGCCCTTCACCGCGGCAAATCGATCGCTTTGATCCAGCTTTTGATCCAGTATCACTTCAGTCTAGAATGAAAACTTAAATATGTTTGGAGTTTATCCGTTTTTAACAGTATAACAGAGCAGGAACGGCTGTCGTTAACATGGCCCGGAAGAGGAAGTGCCAAATGTTTCAACTTCCGGAAACCGGAACGCGGAAGCGTGATAATCCCCTATAAGAGCTGTAAAAACTGCCTATAATTCCCTGTTAGCAAACGTGGCTAGAGGATAATTGCTATAGACCAAAGCTAACATGACTCCCTAAACATTTTGGGCAATGGGCTCTATGCACAGCTCCACTACTTCCTGAACTTAAGGTAGCTCCTTTGTTTCCTGCCTTTCATTATTGGATGAACTGATTAATCCAGGTGTGTCTGGCCAGTTACTGAGGTCATGCACACCTGGATTAATCAGTTTGTCTGGTAATGAAAGACGGGAAACAAAAGAGCTACCTTAAGTTCAGGAAGTAGTGGAGCTGTGCATAGAGCCCATTGTGGCTGGTTTGCAGCAATAAATGTGTTCTCTGTAATTCATATAAATATCAAAGTAGTAACAGAACGATCAGCAGTTTGCTTGGTTTAGTTGTGTAGTTTTCATACGCTGTTCAGAAGGAAGCAGAGCCACTGTAATGTCCCGTAAGCTGAGCTAATCCACACGTTCTCATAACTAACGTGAGTTTTGCCAAAGTTACGACTTCATTCAGTGCACATTTGGTTTTGTGGCCGGTTTTGATGGCGCATTATCTTTGCATTGTGCGTTTGTGTGTGTGATATTTCCTATTCAGCTGCGGAGTTACAATTCAATAACATTCCACAAACAGGGGGGAATGTAAACATATATAATTAGAAACCGTTAGAGGCGCATACCTCCGCCAGGGGCAGATCCTCCAGTGGTGAAAAATCCTTTAGAACATTCTTGAATCTTGATGGACTTGTTTATTTCAATATCCAAACACGGGAGCGGAGATTTAAATTTGCGTCATTGCCGTGAGGCCTGTGAGACGTTGGCACCGTAACAGGTTTAGCGCTCCTAGTGGCCAAAAGTTACAGGGTATAACTTTAAAGTCTTTTAGCTTATTTCTCATATTTCCACTTAATGAAATTGGTTTGATGAAGTTTATTGGGCTATCTCTGTTTGGATGTAACTACGAGAAAATCTTTTCAGTAAAGTAAATGAAAAGAGCACATCTGCTGCTAATGGTAGCGACCTTTTCCCCCATCTATAGAAAAAGGAATCAGATTCTGCACTAGATTTAACAAGTTTTATAAACTTTGGTGTGGCAGTTATTGGACTATCTCCCTGAAAAACAAAAAGATAAATGCCAGCCTGAACTTTAGTTTGTCTGGGCCTTGACTTTGGCAGAGGGATGAAGACCAGGGGTGGACTGGAACAATAATTCAACATTTCTGCCTGCGTCTGAGTTTCATGAGCTTCAACGGGACAGCCAGCATGACGGATTATTAAAGCTCAAATCGGACCGACAGGCCGATGGCCAGTCTGCCACTGATGAAGACTAACAGGAAGTTAATTGCTGCACATTCTGACTCTAAAGCTTAGTTAGCATATTTAATTCAGGTTTTAAACAGTAACTTGTCAATTTCTGAGTTGCTGCAGTGATCAGATGTAGGAAGTCACATCACATCAGTCTTGTCTAAATGATTCATTATATATATATTTAAAAAAAGGTAAGAGATTTTGCAAATGCTTGAATTTAATCACGTGACCTTTGCAGGCTCATCAACTAGCAGAAAAGAAAGTGGTCAACCAAATGAAAGCGGCTGATGTGCAAGGAAGAAGCAAGATGTACTTTACAGTTTAGCTGCAAATTAACACAATACATACCTTTAAAAAATATTTTAGGAGTTCATTTATGCTCTGAATTGATGACAGTGATGTATCTCATGTTTAAGACAAGCCTATACACAGCAAAGCAGATGAAAGCATGGATATTCATGGATATTTCCACCACTACACGTGTGAATGGGTGAAAGCAGGTGGGATTAAGACCTTTCATGACAAACCCAGGATTTTTTTTGCTCATAAGCGCACATTTTATTGTTTTAATGGAGTTGTAAGGTGTGTTTTGTGCAAACTGTGACTGGCTGTTTCACTCTATCATGAGCTAGATTGTTCAGTCAGTCCATATCGTCCTCATCAAAGACAGGTTGGACATTCTGGTGAATGAAGCTAAAACATGAAGCTCACGATTAAATTAGCTGAACTCGTGAAGTTTGGCTTTTCATCTGATCAGCTGCAATCTTCGTGAGAAAAACAAGAAAGTAGCTACTGCTTTATCACTCCATAAGCTTTACTTTAGCCACAACATAGCAGGCGCTAACAGAAAACACTTAAATCTAGCGATCCAATCACTACAAACTTTGACTCAGCTCTTTATACTAGGGGTAGGCAACCTTTAGTACTTGTGCCATGGGTGGCACCCCATGACATAAACGCTGGCACCTTTCAGTATGAGAATTGTCACGTTTTGTATAGTCTGATCTTTTGTGTCCTGCCCACAATACAACGTTGTAGCTGCAGTCCCGTCCAGATTCCTTGAGACCTGAGCATCACAGACGTGGTCATCGGTGTCAGCTGGACAGTACATACATAGATGTCTCTCTCCACTCAGCAGGAACTGCACCTGGGAGTTTCATCTGTCTCTGGGACATTGCACTGGTACTGCTGCTAGTCTTCAGGTCTACATATCAATGTGAGGAAGTGTTTTTACGTATGTGCTCAGCCACACTAGCTGTCAGTTAAAAACTGAGGCATATTTGCAACTTGTAGTCACTACAAGCCCCAGATCACAGAGCTCATCCAAGCAAAGGGCATTCTGACTATCTGATGGCTGCTTTGTAATAACATACAGATACAAGACAGATGTACTGAGGTCTCAGTTTTGGCCTCTCTTCCAAATGCAATATATTTCTTAAAGAAACTTTTGGAATCAATTAGAACATATTTTGAAAATTATGACTGGAAGTGATTTGAATATATGGAATAAAATTACAGGTAAGTAGGAAATGTTTTTGTATTCTGTGTCATAATGTAACTCTGCGTTATAGTTGATAATGGCACACTCATTGAAAAGAAAATTTCAAACTGGCACTCCATGTCACAAAGGCTGCCGATCCCTGATTTCTCAAGGAACTTTTCCTGGTGTCTTTTCATAAAGTCCTTGGCTAACTTTCTCTTTTTGCAAAGTAATTGGATGGAAGAGCCAAAAACATACAACTATAAACCATTTTCCAGCAATCAAAAACCTGTTGGAGCTACTGTATGTTGACCACCTCTCTCATATTTTGTTTTGACTTAAAAAAAAAAAAAACAAGCATGTTTTCTTCATTTGAGTCTTAAAACTATTTATAAGTTGTTATATCCATTTTACGTTTATGTTTTTATTGTTATAATTGGACATCTTTTTTTAAAGGTATAGTATGTCCTTTTGATTGACATGCGTCTCGTGGCTATTTATTAGCTCCTTGTTTGCTCTCGGTAAAGTCTCAGTCTGCAGCAAAGTAGCAAAATGGTGGTTTTTAGCAGCTTAAAGCAAGTCTAAACATGTCTTACCTTTATCCCGCCGCTTAGGAGGCTAATCTTTGTTATCTCCTGTTAGTTTCAAGTTAAATCGGTTTGCATTTAGCCCAGAGTACGTTGGCTGTCAATCATTTGCCCCGCGGCCATGCTGTGCCCATTTTAATATTTTCCGGGGGTGACGACACACATGACACGGCAAGATGGCGACGGTGGGACACGCCCAGCTGGCTTCGCTTTGCTCTATTCTGATGTAACCGGACACTACGTCCATCTCTATTAACGGTCTATGATTGGGACAAGGCAAACTTGTGACATCACCATCTTCGGTGCGCAGCAGTGCAGAGCTGCCTGTCAACATGAAAATAATATTGTATTATTCTACAGCTGTTGGCTATTCATTGCTGTGGAGATGTAGTAATTGTACTGAAACAAATGAAAACAATCAAAATGACTGCTGCAGAACTATTATACTGAGTGGATGTTTTTGTTTATTACATGTAAATTTTATTCATTTCCAAAACATAAGCATATTAATACAAACGGGCAATCAGGTGAGTTAATCATAATTATGTGATCAAAAACAGCTGTGAAAGGAAAGCAGGAGAAAGAGCTGCAGATAACAGGCCAAGAACAACAGTAAAGAATAGAAATGATTGCTCAGGTTTGGCTGTGGGAGGCGGAGGAGGCTCAAATGCTGCGCGTGTGCAGGTGCATGCTGGGATTTATATCTGGCCAAATACGCACAGGTCACCTCTGATGCATGCTCAGTAAAATGGGCGGAGGAAGTTCTCAGAACTTTGAAATGGAGCGTGACTTGGACCGCGGGTGATGATGTTTCACGAGTCCACGACCCCATAAGTACGCACAAGTATGCAGATTGAGAAACGGCCAAAATGTTTTCTTTCAAATGACTTCATATTCTAAGCACTGTTGTGAATGTACGGTGGCTGTTAGTGGCCAAAATTCTCCCAGACATAAAGATGTTTTCATCTCTGAGTGGATCCAGTGGTCTCAGGTGTATCTATGACTGGACTTATAAGTAACTACTTTTAATGTCTTTTAAGGCATTACTGATCCCAAACAGTCTCTAACTCCCATTAAACAAAGCTGGTACAGCAGTTTGAAAGTTTAGAGTGTTCTCACTTCACTCACATTAGCTGTGTCTCATGTTCAAGTGCGCAGACTACGTAGGCTACGGAGTCCGCACACTCCGAAGCAGCCTCCTGAAAAGGTAGGCTGCTGAAATGGGACATCCTAGCAGACAAGAATTACCCATAGTGCTCCACTCTCGTTGCCTAGCAACTGCAGACTCCACAGCTGTCTAGTGACGGCTTTCTTTCCACTTTTTCAATTAGCTACATTGTGAGGAAAGAAAGAGAAAGAACTAGTATGGAACCATGCATTTTATGCCTTTTTATTTATCTGTCGTTACCTGAACGTGGACACCCCACTAAACCCTTGTAAACCCAGGAATAATATCAAACAAAATGGATTTTTTGAGGCAAAAACTTTCTCTCTTTCTTTCTTTTTGTGTTCGCCCGCATATTTTTAAATTTTATACAGAGATTATCTGTTTCTTACCTGTAAACACTTAATTTAACACTTAAAAATCCATGAATATATCCAAATTTTACACTCATAGCTCTGCAGCTTATTCCCTCGATCCATCTTCTGCGGAATGAAACAAAATACCAAACTTTGTCTGTTTTAATTGATTTTTACAATATTTATCATCACTTAAAAAATGTCAAGCAGAATTGCAAAAAAAAGATCTGTTAAAAAAGTCTCCAACCCGCCAGTTTAATTTTTCCCTTATTTTAAGCCCAGTCATGATGATTAAGTTTGTGTTTACATCACTTTGTAACTATAATTTATTGTATATTGTGCGCTAAATATCTTATTTTCCTTTATTTTATTTAAACCCCTTTGTATCTTTATTGTTTAAACCTTTCAGTGCGTTTGTTCTTGATATAACCGTACAGTATTGTATAAAACTCCTTGTTACTCCGCTCACGAAGGTTTGTACATTCTGCTTATGTATATAAAGTTTCTTTAAAAAAATCTTGTGTGCAATGAATTCTGGGATAGGCGAGGCCACGAAGGATACGTGCGATGGACCCTTCGTTTCAGGCCAAACGGGGTTTGGAGGGTGAATTCGGAGGATCCTCCAGACGTTTTTGAAACAGGACAGGACTTGGCGCGCTGCCGTGACGTATGCAGCCGACGAATCCGCACTTCGCAGTCTGCACACTTCAACATGAGATACACCCGTTGTTTTGTCCATTCAGGAACACCATAGTAAAAATGGCAGCACAAATATGGCAGCCTCCATGTATGTGCACCCCCAGCAAGTAGATATAAATGACTCATTCTAAGAACATGTATATATAACAGCTGTTCTAGTGAAGTGATTACACATCAGTTTGACCATTGACCTTTGATGTTGCTACACACCGTACCGTTAAAAAGTGCCATTCTTTGACAGAAGTAGTTTTCTGCTGCAGGCCTTTGTTATGCACAACTAATGAGGTGTCTCTGACATCGTGTGAAAACAAACATTACTGGTCAGTACAGTGGAAAAGTCTGCCAGTGGTTGTTAGTTTGTGCAGCCAGTTCTTTCATGGTCAATTGTTACTGCAAATTGCTAATGAACATCATGGAGATGCAACACAAAACAGAAAATTGTTTTATGCTTTTACTCCCAGTGAAATGTGAACCTTTTGCGTTATAAGTAATTTGGGTTTTATAAATTTTAAAGCATGTCACAATGTCGAAGATATTCATTAAAGACGGCACACCCCACTGCACACCTCTAATCAAAGGGGTAAAAGCACAGCGATGAAGGATTGCAGTCATTTTTAATCTAGACATGTTGTTTTTTTAATTCGCTCTGACTACACTGCCTTGATGGTTTTGATTAATATCGCCAGGAAATGTTTGTGAGCAAGACATATACAGCGATTCATCTGCAAAATAATCCAATCATTACCAGCTAATGACAGGGGGGGTTGAAAAATGATGCAAGTCCGCCACTGCAGCTCCCCAACATGCATCAGGGCCCCATGGACGCAGAGGATCGGAGGCCCCACCTGTCACAGCCATGCAGTAATTGCATTGTGGGCTCTTTCCTCACAGCTCGCGCTCCTCTCTTCCCCATCCGCCACCATTCAGCTGTGCAGACAATGCTCGTCTTAATGAAGCCGTCTGACGAGGTGGCAATTACAGACTTCTGTCACTGTCACCGGGGGCAACCGTGGAGGAGGCGGAGGGGGTGGCGAAGGATATCTCACCCCCGAGGGCTTCTCCCCACCCGCTGTGTTACACTGGATGGCAGGGTGGCTAAGCTGCTGTCAAAGGCAACTGGAGAGCGCGAGCAGGATTAGAGGTTTACTGTATAAGTGATTGTTAGAAGAGAAGTGATGCATCGCGGCGTATGGAGATGTCTCTGGTGTGATGAATGATCTGGTGACACTTCCACATTCACTTAAAAATGCAGCAGTGCTTCCATGTGCGGTGAGAAAAATCACCCCCGCTGTAGCAGCTTAAGAAGAATATATTTACATTCTTTTTATCCAAATTTCAAGAAACACACCAGTTAAAGTTGCACAAATATGAAGATATCTGGAGGAGGTGTTTGAAGTAACTGTGATGATGCTTGGTCAGGTATTCAGTTTGCAAATAAGACTTCTAGAAAGTTTCTCACAGGTATTTCTCAGGGGAAAAACAGGTTCGGTGGATAGACCACTATCAGGTCCAGCTTGCTAGTATTGGGTTGGACATTCTTTTCCCTGCAGAACTGCCTTAATATTTCATGGCATGGAGTCAACAAGGTGTTGGACACATTCCTCAGATTTTGCTCCATATTGACATGATAGCATCACAAAGCTGCTGCACATCCATGATGAGAATCTCCCATTTCACCACATCCCAAAGCTGCTCTGTTGGACTGAGATCTGGAGACTGTGGAGGCTGTTGGAGTACAGTGAACGCTTCGTGACATCATGGATCATTATCGTGCTGGAAGCAGCATCAGAAGATGCTCCACTGTGGTCATAAAGGGATGGACATGGTCAGCAACAACTCAGGTAGGCTGTGGTGGTTAACCCCCCCATTACACCAGCAGCTACCTGAAGGATGGATCCCTGATTTCATGATGTTTCCAGCAAATTTTGAGCCTAACATGTGAATGTGGAGCTGAAATGGAGACTCATCACACCAGCAACGTTTCTCCATCTTCTATTGTCCAGTTCTGGTGAGTGTGTGAATTGTAGCCTCAGTTTCCTGTTCTTAGCTGCCAGGAGTGGTTTTCTGCTGCTGGTTGGACATGTGTGTTCAGAGATGCTATTCTGCATATCTTGGTTGGAACCAGTGCTGATCTGACTTCCTGTTGCCTTTATTATCATCTCCAACCAGTCTGCCCATTCTCCTCTGACATCAACAAAACATTCTGGTCCAGACAACTGCTGATCACTGAATATTTTCTCTTCTTCAGATCGTTCTCTGGAAACCCTAGAGATGGTTGTGTGTGAAAATCCCAGTCAACACTCAAACCAACAACCATGCCACGTTCAAAGTTCCTTAAATCCCCTTTCTCCCTCATCCTGATGCTCAGTTTGAACTAAAGGAAGTCGTCTTCACCATGTCCACATGACTGGATATGATGAGTTGCTGCCATGTGATCAGCTGATGAGCTATTTGTGTTAAGAAGCAAATGAAAAAGGGTTCGTAATAAAGTGGCCAGTGGATGTTGACTTTGTATCAGGATCTCTCCAGTGCTTCAGATTTCTGTGGATATTAATCCATTAATCCATGTGGACATTTTTTTATTATCATTATATCACAATCATTTGGTCTGATTTTTGTAATTTAACACCAGCAGTCAAGAATGAATCATATCTGTGACAACTGGTACCTCAATAAAATATAAACAGTTATAAAGCTATATGTCGATGTCACAGTTTTACATTTTAAAATTCAAAAGAACCGACCCCAAAAAGTCATTACACGTCTGCATGTATTGTGTATCTACATTTTTAGGCAGTCTGTTCTGTAAATGATAAATGCCCTGTGCAATAAACAATTGCTTGTAAGAATACTCCACCATATTTAGGTCACCCCCAAAAAATGAGGCCACTGCACACAGTCGCTGCTCCAATGCATTAAGAAGATTTTGAACTTTGGCCCAAATACGATGAAAAAACTACTTAAGTTTTTATTCACTGTTCCTTATTTTGTTCACATTTGGAAACTGGACCAGAATGTAAGTTGACCTTGGGTCTCAAGTTGTCATTCTTGATCCTAAACATAACCCATACAGAGAACCTGTTGACATCATCAAGCTATCGTCAATGAGGTAAAAGTTGACTTGTAGCAAAAAAACTGAATGTGATGCACATAGGAGGGATTTTTTAAAAGTTGTCATACTGAAAAACAATGAGTATACTCAGTATACGCAATGGGTTTCTTGGTTTGTGGCTGGTGTAACAGAAAATAAATGGTTGCAACAGTTTGTGCTAAACTGGATTTCATTTTCTTCACAGGTGACATTATAACTTAGTCACCAAACAATAAGTTACCCTAAATTCTTCACCACAAGGAAGCGACTGTGTTTTACAAACAGCCACAGACATAAAGAGCGCAATTAGGTTAGCCAAGCTTTAGTAGAAATTATGCAGAACTGGAGAGTCCTTTGGTTGCAGTGGTATCAAAAAAGCCATGGTGGCTAAAGAGAAGCGCACATAAGAAGCTTAAAGGCATTTCAATCCTTAATGGTGATGTGATGGATGTGGTGCAAATGGCACTGCAGGCCTGGATGAATGGGTGAGTACAGATATAGCCTCCTTACAGACAGAGCTATACAGCCTCTCTGTTTCCAATCTAAACTGCTGGAAAAATAGTTTTGACATGGCTAATCTAAGTGGTTAATGTGTATAAATGCAGCTTAAACTTTCCACTATTCTTACACGGGTTTGTTAAAGTCATTAAATGTCAGCAGATTACACTGAATCGATACACTGATGGTAATTTTCTCTGAGTTAATATGTGTTTAAAAAAAAACACTCAATGGTTTCAGTCATGCATAAAAAACTACATTCATATACAGTACATCGGAATAAATTTGTTTATATAACTCTGAGTCTTCCTCCATACTGCAACAAAAAAGACCCCCACATGGCGACTAACACGGCTCTGCCTCACTTAGACTGGAAGTTAATTAACTTTTAATACCACAGTGTTAAAGCTCAAACTTCAGCTTTTCACTAACCAGATTAGGTCACACACTCTTGTTAACACGCACTTCCCTACACAATATAACATATATTGCCATAGTAACATCATGTTTACCTGTGCTATGTAATTATATAGAATAGCATGATGTGGATTTTGAGCAAATTACATGACTATAAATGCATCCTCCATCTCCCTCCTGTATATTTATTCATAAATAGACATAAACTGCCTGATCCACTTGACATTAACGTCTATAAATATAAAAATGAAAGAATAAATACTTAATACATAAATACTGGGAGACTTTTGTTGCTTTTAACACCCCCCCCCCCCCCCCCCCACCACCACCACCACCACCACCACCAAAGAAAAATAAATTATGAATATTTTCAGTATATTGTTTTACATAACAGTCAAACCCGTTGTCATTTCTTTGCGGTCTCCGGCCCATCAAATGAGTCACCAACAACCAATCACGGTCACACATGCTAATTTAAAATCAATATTTAACCTAAAAAGGCATGTTTTTGGACTATGGAGGGATCTGGAGACGCCAGAGAGACAATGGTGTCCAAATAAAGGCTCCAGCGTAACTAATTACAGTATCTTGTGGTGAGGTGTTGCAGTAACCACACCACCAAGCTGCCTGCAGCAGCCACGTTGTCTGATAATAGAGGGTTTTATTTACAGATTTTATTTACAAGGGTAAAATGATTTCTTGCTAATCTGCATGGTTTCTAGAAGGTACTTTCACTACATACATCACAGAAATGTTTATTCTACAAAAAACAAACAAAAAAAACATTTGTACGGATAGCAACTCTTTTCAAGCTTGGTGCCCCAAATTCACCCCCTCCCCTTTTGTAATTAAAATTTAAATATCTTTGATCGGGGGTGGCTAAGTTCGGTCCTTGAGAGCCACAATCCTCCAAATTTTAGATCCACCTCTTGTCCATCACACCTGAATCAAATGAATGGCTCGTTATCAGGCCTCTGCAGAGCTAAATGACATGCACATGAGGTAATTTACAGTAGGTGTGTTGGAGAAGGAATGGATCTAAAATCTGGATGATTGTGGCTCTCGAGGACTGAACTTGACCCTGTCTTAGATGTTCACAGTCTTCTGACCTGTACATTTGTATTCAGACTCTTTGATCATTATTGGCCTTCCTACATACAGTAAAACACTATTTTTCATATACAGTTTTACTGTTATCCACCCACTGGGCAGGTGGCAAAACTACATTTGCATTTGCCGTTCTCTTTTAAACTATGGAGCAGAAATTTACATCTTCTAGATTCATCCAGAATATTATCCATGTACAAAATCAATATCCTGACTAAAGTAGAATAAACAGGAAACCGTTGTATGTGTGTCTGTCACATTTTATTTTGTAATTACCTTTGCCAAGGAGGTAATGTTTTCGGTAGCGTTGGTTAGTTTGTCTGTCATTCAGCTACTTTATGGGAAAAGTGCTGGAGGGATTGACCTGAAATTTTCACCAGCCATGTGTATCAGCCCAAGAACAAACCCATTAAAATTTGGTGGTGATCTGGATCACCTTCTGGATCCAGGAATGTTTTGAAGGATTCTTTATCATTGTGAGATCGGCCATGTTGGAAAGGCTGTTGACGAGGCGTGAGTGCCCCCTTGTGGCAGAAGTGTGCAGCTACGCAACTGAGCACATGATGTTGGGATGCAGAAATTAAACTTATGAGCAGCACAAAGAGAGAAGACTGTTGGACAGCCTAAACAGTCTTACATCAACATCACCCTAATAGGCCAAATTTGGGGAATTTTTCCATATAACTCGGCACAAATGGCCTGAATGTTTGGTAAAAAATTACAAGAAAGGATCTCAATGAGTTCTATAACGTTTCGAAAGTTGATCTGTATCCAGATAAAATTCCAGGTACTATGATCCAGAACACACAAAATTAAGGGAGTCGAGCTGATACGTGGAGGTCTGCACTCTCCGAGTGTTTTTTCTAGCAGTATTGTTTATCGTGTAACTGTATAGTTTTCTTTTGGGGGAGGGGGTGGTGCTTTCATTTAGCTTAAAATGTCCCTTGCACATGTTGCTTGTACTATTGCATAATATTTTAAAGTCAGTTATTCTACTTTGCTATTTGTTTCTGTTTTTTGTTTAGTATGTTTTCCAATTCTTCTTAGAATATCTTATATCTCAAGTTGTTACTTTTATGTGCAAGAGAAGCAAATCAAATCAAGATTCTGTTTAATTTACCCTAATCAGGCTGATACTTATTGGTCCTGACCAATGTGCAGGAGCTTAAAGTGCATCTTTCATGTTTTTTATAATGGCAGAAAATCATTCCCTGAGATGAGGCAGTAACTGTTTTTTCTCTTGGGTTGACAAAAACTAGGAAATGTTTTTTTAAAAGGGGGGGGGATTAAACTCTCCTTCACAAACACTGCGCTGTTTTGGCAAGTATACCCAACTGCAGCTGCAAACCCAGGGGCTTTTTGCGAAATTGGGTGCGGTTTGTAGCTAAAATGGGCGTCGTTTGTAGTGATGTGGGCGGGTTGTTGTTAGGGTTAGGGGAGGGGTTAGGTTCCTCTCATTTGTACGGTGGGCGTGGTTTGTAGTGGCTCCAGTTGCAGCTAGGTGCTACTCGGTTTTGGAATCATGTGACCTCTGATGTCAGAGTAGGTGAAGTCAGGTGAATTCCACAGCTGACCAATGCTAAACAACAACCAATGAACGGCTAGACAAAATCTTTCTTAACATCTGTCTTCTTTCTTCACCTCACCTCTACAGCTGAGGCTTAACTCTCCCGGCCAGCACCTTCTTGATCGCCGCCAGAGACGTCCTCTTCTCCTTGGACTGACTCGGCCACAGCAGGGTCCTGGCAACGTTAGCTTTAGCTTAGCTTTAGCCAGCGCAGCTGCTGGAGCGTCTGCCAGGTTTCAGTGTTTGTTTCTCGCTCTTCATCTCAACAACTTGAGCTCAAAGCTGGAGGCGGGACTCATAAACGCCGGTACACATGATCTGTGGTAAAAATGCTTTGTGCTGGCCGTCCTTTTGTTTTCCTACAGAGAGAGCGGTGGTGCCCGACTCACAAACTATGGAGAGATGACTCAGTCCGCCCGCAACCCCCAGCTCTGCTGCCACGTCAGAGCAGGACACTGTGTTTTCTCTGCTGCTTTTCAGCACAAAATCCCGAGAAAAGCAAAGATTTTCAACCGCAGAGTAACTAGAAGAGGAAGGAAACTCTTGTCCCTCCAGACTGAGCTCACGTTTGGCTTCCAGGACGTCTTCCTTCCAAGACGATTATTTTTGGCTCCTCTGTCACTTTCAGCAACTCGCACTGACTTTTCTCCACATTTGGTCTCCGAACATGTAAAAGCGCTTTGTATGAGCTGTGAGACAGTGTTGCTGTTAGCAGAGACATCTGTGGACAGAGTCAAAGGGAAAATGTCCTGCTGCTGTGTTTTGTTGAGGTGTAACGGTCCGGTTGTCAGTGGAAGTAAACACACGGATGCGGTCGCTGTTCGGCGGCTGTTCATGCCCCAGGTGATCTGCTGGAGCGGAGTCCGTCTCCTCTAAATGGAGATTTATCAGCAACTGTCGCTTAAACACACTGAAAACCTCAACAAATACATAATGATGGTTACTAAAATAAATTTAATTAGATAAACAGGAACAGATTTCTTAAATGGTTTAAGACTGTAAACCTCTAAAAGGTCTAAATGAGTGACACCAAGCATCTTGTACACGATTTAAAAATTAAGACTAATCGAGACATGACTTACAACACATTTTTTTCAATGTTATTTTCCATATTTTCATGTCTTCACATATCTGTGGCCTTCAGCATTAAAGCTGTGATGAATGTCGTATTCAGAGTCGTTTCCTCCTGCTGTGATCCATGTTTTTTATCTGTAGAGCCGGGAGCGTTCACCAAACCCTATGTCACTTCCGGTCTGTTGCTGAAAGTGCTATTTTCAGGCGGAGTGGCAGGAAAGCCCCATCGGACTAATATTTGCACATTTTTGCATTGGCAATGTTCAGTGTGGACCTGATACACTGCAAGGGCTTCTACATATGTTTAAGATGAAAGTTGGCCTTTAAAAGCCAATAGTGGATTTTCACACTGTGGGTCTCCAAACTTAGCCATGTGAGACCATCCTGATCTCGTGAGCTTCAGGTTTTCACTCGCAGATCAGTCTGGCTACTTTCCGTTGAAGAGAATTTGGAGCAGTTCACCAAACGAACGTCCAATCAGCGTTGGCTTTGAGGCGGCTTGAGGTGTGACGCAACGAGAAGCGACAGTTCAGTCTAAACAACATGGCGGCTTCAGCGGATGAAACTAGCGTCAGCGTGACTATCGCTCAAGTTTTATCGGAATTACAGAGTATTTCTTCACTGAAAGGAGAGCAAAACACTGCTCTGGAGGCTTTTCTCAAAGGAAAAGATGTTTTTGCTCGTGTTTTTCGTTGTCACTTTGTAAGTAGGTTGTATGCCTCGTTGATCTGTTTGGTTGATTTGTCCGGTCTGTCACCAACATAGGTGGTGATAGACAGATGCCTTATCCAATCAGCTAACCAGTATTTTCGCCCCTTCCCAAAACTACTCTAATGGATGTTTCCCAGATGGATATGCGGAGTCAGGTTACCCCAAATTAAGGCTAATTTGTCTTGCATCATGTCTTAAGTCAGTCCCACTCTGACTCGTCTTCTCTATTGTTCTGCCACATCCTTTCTTCTTTTCTTCACTTCCTCCAATCCTGTCTGCATACATTTTCTTTGATAAATCAGTCGAGTTGGGCGTTTAAATCAGTCACTGTCTTGATATCCAGTTGCTGCTGTATGATGCAGCAAAACACAGTTGCCACGTGAGCTGGAGGAAAAAACTAAGTGAAGTGCAGTTTCGCCGCCTCAGGAAGCTGCATGGCTGCAACAGGTCAGAAACTTGTGTGGTGTTTTTTTAATGCTTTATGCGTGTTTGAGTTCAGCTGCTGATTTCACCTTTGAACGTGACAAATGAGATTTGTGCTCTGTTTCTAACAAAAGATTCATGCGAATCATGTAAAAGCTACACACACTCAGTTAAATTACTGAAAGCAAATGTTGGAAAGTAGCAATAAAAGCTTGAAACAATGCAGATTTGTTTAGGTCAGTGAGATATTCACAGGTGTCCTCTAATGCATTGGCTGTGAGGATATTTGACGCCAGCTTACATGAAGGTGAAGGATGAGGTGGAAAGGATGTGGTAAAGTAATGACACTCAGAATCATGAATCACTGCAACAGTTCAACCTCACAGTTTGGTTAGGCTTAGGAAAATATTTATTATTGTTTAAAATTTATGTTTGAAAAGTTGATTACTAAAAAGTTTACTCTGAATGGATTTCTGATGCAAGAAAAGAACTTCAGTGTGCAACACATCAAACTGAACTCATTTATCTTTCCTTAAAATACAGAATGGATTGAAGGAAGAGTAATACAGACCAGATTATATTTTCTGCTCAGGGTTTCACTGCTTTCCTGTTTTTCTGAGATGGTTTTGACCCAATGTGTCTAATTTCTTTTTTTTAAACTCTTTATTTGTGCTTTTCATCTTACACAAACAAAGTTGACAAAACCAACAAACTGTTTGGGGCACTGATACAATTATGCAACTGACAATTACATTTTTTTCAAAAAATATATTTTTATTTCCCAAAAAGAAATCTTTACCATACAAACTTAATATTAGATCTTAAATCTTACGGATTTCCATTGTGCAGATGACATTTTCAAAAATGTGTTTTCAAGTTTCCCTTTGCTTGTATTCATTCCATTTACTGTATACCAACGTTTTATACATCTCCTTTAAGTCAAAGAAAAAAGGTTAATCTCATCACTAAATATATACCCCCAATAATGTCTAGCCGTTGTTTGCCCTGGGGGGGATCTAGTTTGAGCCAGGACCTCGTTATAGGTTTTTGGATGCAATTACTAGAATCTTAACAAATGTCTTTTCCTCCTTCTGAATCACCTTTGTAGGTAGTAAACCCAGTAGAAAAATCTTCGGGTCCTTCGGGACGGTATAAACCTAAATGTTGTCTATTCTTTTGAACACGCTGTCCTTGAATGATTTGAAATGTGAGCAAATCCAAAAGATGCGGAACGTGCCTTCTAAAGGGGCTTTAGAGAAAAGTTGCAACAAAAGAACTAATTGTTCAAACAGCAAGCACAAAAAAGTCCATCATGGTGATTTGTCTTGTTTGTTCACACATTTCAGACATTCTCCGGTGCGGTGGGAAAATGTTTGTCAGCTTTGACAGCTTTCTATGTCATCCACCACAATGTTACACGTGGTACCAAACAGTTCACCTCCATCTTCATGCAGAACTCTGGTAAATGTCACGCACAGGCCTTGGTGGGAATCATCAGGCTTATTTCAGACAATGGAGCGCTTTAGTCAAAATTGCATTTAAGTTGCTGTGATTGGACTAAATTGTAATTGTGCACAGAAATGATCAGGATTGGTTGATTTTGTATTAACAACTGTGATTCTAACATGGAAACTCCTGGAGGGACTGTCTGCTACCACACTGCCAAGTTCATTTGTATCCTTGCCAAGAAAAAAACAAAAAATCAATAAACATTTGTCATATTCTCTAACTTTTCTAACACCTGATTAATCCAGGTGTGTCTGGCCAGTTACTGAGGTCAGACACACCTGGATTAATCAGCTTGTCCAGTAATGAAAGACAGGAAACAGAGGAGCGCTACTAAATTCAGGCAGTTGTGGAGTCATGCATATAGCCCATTCCCCCTTCGCCCTGCTAGCCCTTGGACCTAACCCTTCATCTGCGCGTTCAAGTGAAGGGGTAGTGGTGTCCCGATTCTGGTTCAGCCCGAGGGAGGGGGGGAAGTGGTAGGGCTATCTGGCCCTCGAAACAGATTTTCCAAGGGCACTCTATATGAAATTGTGAAAAATGAAATTGTGGTATAATATTACCCACAATTTCATGCCAAATACAGGCAAAATGGTAAAGAAACCGGCAGCGGCAGCCAAAGAAACGCACAAATGTATTTTTTTGTAAATAAAATATGGAAAACACTATTTTAAGGTTGCTTTAATGTACTGTATTGTTGATAGTTTTATTGCAAATGTGAAAAAGTCGCTAGTTTTGTGATTTTATGTGCATCTGCTCATGTAATGAAACATTAACGTTAAGCTTGAGTCAAGACGTCTTCCTGTCCTTTCATTTTTGTGTTTTTCGACCCAAAACCGAAAATAATCCAATTGTCCAGGAAAGAAATTTTGCTGCTGCAGATGGCATTAAACAAATCTTTCTTGACAATTCAATGCTGCAGACAGCATTGCAAACTCTTCCAGAAACAGACGTGATGTCAATTTACTGCACCACGGGCAACTGTCTGTGACGCACAGGGATTTCAAAGAGTTGTCCCATTTCATAGGGGAATAATTCAATCCCTAGGACTTTGCTAGAGCCAAGGGGACGGCTAGGGTTAGGGGTAGGGATGAAAATAGGAGTTGAAAATAGGCTTAAATATCTCCTAAAGGAGTCATAGTGATACAGAAATTTTACCAGTGAGTAAATGCACATACAAACTCCAAGATATAAGGTCCAGGTTGGAAAAAGAAAGTTCCTTAAACTGGACCTAACTACTTTTATTACCTCCGCCAAGGAGGTAATGCTTTCCGTAGCGTTGGTTTGTCCGTCTGTCTGTCTGTCAGCAACTTTACAGAAAAAGTGCTGGATGGATTGACCTGAAATTTTCACCAACCGTGGGTGTCAGCCCAAGGACGAACAAATTAAATTTTGGTGGTGATCCGGATCACCTTCTGGATCCAGGAATTTTTTGAAGGTTTCTTTATCATTGTGAGATCGGCCATGTTGGAAAGGCTGTTGATAAGGTGGAGTGCCCCCATGTGGCAGAAGTGTGCAGCTGCACTACTGAGCACATGATTGTCAGGATTCAGAAATGAAACTTATGAGCAGCAGTGAGCACGAGGAGAGAAGACTGTTTGACAGACTTCTAGCCAGTTGAATATGGTGAACTGTTTGCGTCTGTGAAGAACTGTAAGTAACTAGTTGTATTTCTGCCTGAACAGGATGTTTATTTATCCTTTAATGTTATTTAGCTGATTTGCTTATTCAGAAGTGTTCCTCCATTCACCATGTGTCTTTTTATGGTATTAAGCTAGCTGACCTGTTACATGCCAGTTACTGTAACTGTTAGCCTTGAACACATATGCATGTTTAGTCCTAACTGTAAGGGATTTATTAGAATACAGGGAGTGCAGAATTATTAGGCAAATGATTATTTTGACCACATCATCCTCTTTATGCATGTTGTCTTACTCCAAGCTGTATAGGCTGAAAGCCTCCAACCAATTAAGCATATCAGGTGATGTGCATCTCTGTAATAAGAAGGGGTGTGGTCTAATGACATCAACACCCTATATCAGGTGTATTAGGCAAACAGAATTATGAGGCAACTTAACAAAAAACAAATATATACCCATTTCAATTATTTATTTTCACCAGGGAAACCAATATAACAGCTCAACATTTACCGCATACCAGTACCCCCCCTCCACCTTGCTGGCCTCTGAGTCGGACTGGAGCTCTCTGCCCTTTACCGATCCAGCCACGGGCCCCATCCATCTGGCCCATCAAGACTCACTCTCATTTCATCAGTCCATAAAACCTTAGAAAAATCAGTCTTGAGATATTTCTTGGCCCAGTCTTGACGTTTCAGCTTGTGTGTCTTGTTCAGTGGTGGTGGTTTTTCAGCCTTTCTTACCTTGGCCATGTCTCTGAGTATTGCACACATTGTGCTTTTGGGCACTCTGGTGATGTTGCAGCTCTGAAATATGGCAAAACTGCTAGCAAGTGGCATCTTGGCAGTTGCACGCTTGACTTTTGTCAGTTCATGGGCAGTTATTTTGCGTCTTGGTTTTTCCACACATTTCTTGCGACCCTGTTGACTGTTGTGAATGAAACGCTTGATTGTTGGATGATCACGCTTCTGACCCATTTTGCCAAAGGAAAGGAAGTTGCCTAATAATTCTGTTTGCCTAATAAACCTGATATAGGGTGATGATGTCACTAGACCACACCCCTTGTCATTACAGAGATGCACATCACCTGATGTGCTTTATTGGTAGGAGGCTTTCAGCCTATACAGCTTGAAGTAAGACAACATGCATAAAGAGGAGGATGTGGTCAAAATACTCATTTGCCTAATAATTCTGCACTCCCTGTGTTGTATAAAAAATTTGAAAAACTTCAATTTATACAATACAATAAAATAAACCACACCAACTGGGTTTGATAGTCCATTCCAACAGACTATGGAAGACCCACGGATCCACAAAAACCTTGTTAATACAGCGAACAATAAGAAGCTATTTCCCTCCTCTGACGGACATTTGAACTAAGCTGAACTTCCTGAACTTTTTAAGGTACAGTTGAAGACCTCATTAGTCCGAATTGGCCTTGACCCAATAACGTATCAGAGCCGTTTTACCTGCAGTCGCTCATCAGGACCCATCAGCTCACTCAGACATAGACAGACTGTTGTTTTAAACAGCGCTGCCCTGGACGTCTAGGTTGTCTGTGATTGA
The DNA here is from genome assembly GCA_023101725.1 of Atherinomorus stipes. NCBI lineage: Eukaryota > Metazoa > Chordata > Actinopteri > Atheriniformes > Atherinidae > Atherinomorus > Atherinomorus stipes. The sequence goes on along the minus strand of JALJCO010003314.1, from coordinate 154,602 downwards.
GTAATGAGCGCACAATCAAATTCAGGAGACGCTGAGGGCACAGAGAGTTCAAACTTTAACTGAGTTTCTGGAAGTCTGCTTCCTTCTGTTACTTTTTCCTTCCTCAACAAGTGTACTGCTGAGTGGCAAATAATATTTTTTTGACAGAAACAGCTTATGCTTGATGTTGAACTGAAATGACTCAGAGTTAAAATCCCCCTGAAATATTAGCACATGCAGACACTTCAGTTTCTGTCTCATCTCTCTGTCAGTGATTCATCTTTTACAAGTATGTGAAAATTTCCCTGTTGCCTTCCACCTGGTTGCAGCAGACAGCCGTAGCTAAATCCCACCCACGTTTTTGCACTTAATTACCAGTAATCAATCTCTTATTAGTTATCAGCTTATCCAGACTCTCCCAGTTTCATTTTCTCTCGACATTTAGCACCAAACTGTGATTGACAAACTTCAGAAGTGGACTTGAAACATCGCCGCCCGTGCACATTACTCAGGCGTAAACTCTGCAGCTTGCAGTGGCATGTGTTAGAGTGTAATAGGCGCTATTAATAAAGCCAAGCCATGCGTGACTTGACTTTCTCTCTGCAGCCTCCTCTCATGGTTGACTCCTTACCGAGGATTCAGTTGTGTGAGTTTGGATCAGTCTAATCACATTTGTTTAATTAAGCACAGCTAATAGACTCTCCAGGAGATGGGGTGTCTCGCTGTGACGGCAGCGCTGCATTGAGATGCATGTCAAACACACAGACAGCGGCTCCCGTGGCTCCGTGCTGCATGACGTGCACGACATACAGCCGTGTTTGCAAGCCTGACACAAACAAGCCACAGGTTAAATGCAGGATGGATGGATGGATGCCAGTGGAACATTTTATCTGTCCTTTGTAGCAGTTTTTCCCTCTTGGCTGCCTAGATATTTTTTCTCTTGAAACCATGACAGGATATATGACAACTGAGTGCAGGTGGTGTCATCTTTAAGGTAAATAATCTGCAATATTAGCTGATAATTCCCTTTTTTTAAACAGCATATGGCTGCTTTACCTTTAGCAGAAGTTCAGATTAAAACACACATCCTTCTAATTGCACATTTGTATGAGTATTTTACATTCTTGCATTTACGTATGTCCTCAGAAGTTAATGTTGCATGTCTACAGGCTATGATATGTAAGTAACTGGTAGCAAGTAAGTAAATTTTATTTATATTGCGCTTTTCACAGACAGAATCAAAAAGCACTTCACAATGATAAAACCTCAGAACATATACAGTTGTGTGAAAAAAGTGTTTTCCCCCTTCCTGATCTTTTATTTTTTTTTTTTGCATGTTTGTCACACTTATGTGTTTCAGATCATCAAAGAAATTTAAATATTAGACAAAGATTACACAAGTAAACACAAAATGCGGTTTTTAAATGAAGATTGTTATTTGTAAGGGAGGAAAAAAATCCAAACCTACATGGCCCTGTATGAAAATGTGATAGCCCCCTCTGTTAAAACATAAATAAACTGTGGTTTATCACATCTTTGGAAAGCCGAGTTCAATTTCTCTAGCCACACCAAGGCAGGTTTACTGCCACACCTGTTCTCAAACAAGAAATCACTTAAAGGTAAAGTCCGAAGTCCCTCAAGCGTTTCTGTTTGCAAACAACAGTATTTAAACTTAGCGCTCCTCCCTCTCAGGCTAATGGCCGCCTTGTTCTAGCTAGCCTATTCAACTTCAAGCTTCTCCTTCAGATCTCAGAAGCGGGTACAAGCCAAACTATTAATAACCCTGGTATTCCAAACTGCATTATCTGAAGCTCTTACCTTTTCTGCGGTGCATACATGTTGTTTCCTTTCTTTCTTTTTTTTTTCCTTCGAGAGTTCGAGTGACTGGTGTCTGCTTCAATCATGAGCTTATTCCCACACAGCGTCATGCTCTTAGCTCTGTCATTGGCTGCCGATATAACCAGAAATCTCCACCCAGAAACGTCCCGACCAGACCAAAACAATACAAAAGAGCGAATTACAGGCAGGGGGAGAGAGAGTTGCGTTCAAGCGCACCACGGCACGGGAGAAGAGGCCCAGAGGCGCAGTTTTGAGACGGATTTCACTTGCTCAAGTCTAACGTTTATTTTTTACGGGGGGAACTTCGGACTATACCTTTAAAAAGGACCTGCCTGATGAAGTTAAGTAGACCAAAAGATCCTCAAATGCTAGACATCATCCAAAGAAATTCAGGAACAAATGAGAAACAAATAATTGAGATCCATCAGTCTGGAAAAGGTTACAAAGCCATTTCTCCAGCAAACCACAGTGAAAGCGAAATACACAAATGGTGAAAACATGGAACATTCCCAGGAGTGGCTGGCCGACCAAAATTACCCCAAGAGCACAGCGACGACTCATCCAAGAGCTCACAAAAGACCCCAGAACAACGTCCAAGAACTGCAGGCCTCACTTGGCAAAATTGAGGTCAGTGTTCATGACTCCACCAAGAGAAAGAAACTGGGCAAAATGGCCTGCATGGCAGAGTTCCAAGACCAAAACCACTGCTGAGCAAAAAAAAAAAAAAAAAAGACTTGTCTCAGGTTTGCCAGAACACATCTTGATGATCCCCAAGACTTCTGGGAAAATTCTTTGTGGACTGACAAGTCAAAAGATGAACTTTTAGGAAGGTGCAGGTCCCATTACATCTGGCGTAAAAGTATTTCTGAAAAGGAACATCATACCAACAGTAAAATATGGTGGTGGTAGTGTGATGGTCTGGGGCTGTTTTGCTGCTTCAGGACCTGGAATGATCCAAAACACACCAGCAAGTCCACCTCTGAATGGCTTAAGAACAAACAAAATGAAGACTTTGGAGTGGCCTAGTCAAAGTCCCCACCTGAATCCCATTGAGATGCTGTGGCATGAGCTTAAAAAGGCGGTTCATGCTGGAAAATCCTCCAATGTAGTTGAATTAAAACAATTGTGCAAAGATGAGCGGGCCAAAATTCCTCCACAGCGCTGTAGAAGACTCATTGCCAGTTACTACAAACGCCCATGGGGGTTTTCACACATGGGGCCCATGTAACTTAAACTATGAGATCTGAAAATTTGTCCAGTTCAAGCCCATTCACAAACTTACAGGCTACATGGGCAAGCACATGGGGCCACCATGGAATCGTGGACCACTTGGGTCCCTCATATGCAGCCAAAATTTAACCCTAATGGGCCCCACATGGACTTGCAGGCTGGGTAAGTTGCGAGGAGTGATCAGCTCCTCAACCCCAGAAATCGTGAGTCATGAGGGAATTGGGGCAGGGCTGCGTGCTGACTGGCTTCAAACTTGGATCGCGCATGTGCGCACAGGGGAGCAATGGATTAAAAAATTAACCAGGCTGGTCTGAGGAGTGTTTGGACTCAGGAGATAACAAAATATCATCCCTGGTTTTATCTGTGTTTTCTTCCTGAATCACACAACAGTGGAAGCATCTCCCTCACTGCACTGGTCACCCCGGTTCCTAACAGCCTCCGTCCAACAAATCATGCCCACAAAAAATAAATAAAATCCCTTAACTTTCCTGCGATCCGCTTACACCTGTAAAATCTATTGTATGGCTTTTTTTTTTACCCACAAAGATGCTGCAGCTGGTTCTACCATCCATCTGCAGTAGAAAATATATGGATCAGAACATGAAAACAAGGATGCGGGGCATTTTTTGGGACGATCTACTGCAAACAGCAAATGTACATTATTATGTTTTCATGCTATTTTCCCCATCACAACACCCGACATGTCCTGTATGGACGTACCGAGTGAGCGTTCCAGTCGTATCCGACCACCGGGCTTCCAAGCACCGTACGGTGTGAGAACATGGATTGTCGTAATGAATGTTTGAACCCTGTGATTTATTCGTACAGTTTGAGGCGGATATGTGAGACAAGACTGAGAAAATCGTGTTAACCCTTCTTTACAATGATAATGGAAAGTAACTAAATGCATTACACTGACAAAAGTACTAAAGTTTAACAAAGTTACCTGTACATTTAAAAGAACACTGATTTGATTTGAGAAATAGTTTGACATGATGAGGGGCAGGACAACATATCGATGTGATCAATTACATAAATACGTCGGCACAAACTTTGTGCATCGATGCATCGTAGATGACGCCATAATGATGCCAGCATCCAAGGGAGGCATGGAAGGTGCCTCAAGTGTCTCATTTCAGGGTCTGCAAACTATGAAGTGCGGATTCATTGGCTGCATACGTCACAGCGGCGGACTACGCACAGTCCGACTTCAAAAGTCTCTGAAGGAGCCTCCGAATCCACCCTAAAAATCCACACTCCATTCGGCCTGCTAAGGCCACTGGTAATGTATCCTTCATGGCCTCGTTTCTCCCTGAATTCATTGTGCACGAGATGGCAGGAAATAAGCAGCACAGCTCCAGTGTAATATTTGGACATTTATGGATTTTTAAGTCAAATGAAGTGTTTACTGGCTAGAAAACAATAGACAGCCTGTGTGAAAAATTTTAAAATATGCGTTCATGTTCAAAGTTTCTACAATATATCTGAAGTGATATATTGAGTGAACGTTAGTGATCCATCCAATATGCTACAATCTACTGAATAATAAAAATTTCATATATATACTCTACTGTTTAAAAGTTTGGGATCGCTTTCTCATTAGATCCTATGGAAAATCATCCCAAACTTTTGAGTGGTAGTGTACATAGACAGTAAATACCAAGTAAGTTTCCTCAGTGATAAACAGGAAAGTGATTCAGCTGGTTTTTAATTCGGGATGTACGATATTATCGGCCTACCAATATTATTGGCCAATATTGGTATTAGAATGTGATATAAAAAAATATCGGTATTGGTTTTCTCGACCGATATTTTTAAAAACAAAATTTGTTACAGAATAACCAAAACTTGCTAGGGATGTAACGATATGGAAATCTCTTATCACGGTTATTGTGACTAAAATGATCACGGTTATCATTTTTATCACGGTATTATTGAAATCACCCCTAGTATTAAAAAACATCCAAAATGGGTCTAGATGTCTACTTTTTTTTTTTTTTTTTTTTTTTTTTTTTTTTCTACGCTTGAAGCATCGATTAATATTGAATTTTTCTCTTAACGTTGTTTTTTAGTGAGCTCTGAACATATGTCATCGCTCCTTTTATTATTTATTTCTTTATTTTCATTCTTTTCATATTCTCTTCCTCCATTCTTGGACTGATGGGAAAGAAGGAAATAAAGGTATATAGGAAATGAAAGAGAGAGAAAGAGGGAGGAAGGAGAAGGAGAAAGAAGAGAGATGACATGAATCCACTTTCCCCTTTCCTCCCTCCCTCCGCCCCTCTAAGGACCATGTTTCTTACAAACTCATATACCCCACAAACCCATAAACTAGGAGACCCAGTATAACATTGTCATCAATTGGACGTAGAGTAGTTATACACAGGTATTCATTGGGATTTCAATAGATGTACAAATAGGTATCACTTTGCATTGGTTTGATGTTTTATCATGTCCAGGTGTTTTCATGGGTTCCCCCTCCTATGCTTCGTTGTGCCGCTCGTCACGGAAGGCCCCCCCTCCCCCCCACCCCGGCCCCCCCCCCCGCTCAGTTCCCACCTTCCCCCCCCCGATCCCGGATGGCCCCCGGGGGCCCCTGCCGGCCCGGCCGCAGCCCCCGGGGCCGGGGGCCCGGGCCCGGCCCCGGCGCCGGCCCCCCGGGCCGGGGGGGCCGGGGCGCGGGGGGGGCGGCCCGGGGGGCCCCGCCCGGGCCGGCCGGCCCACCCCCCCGGGGGGCGGCCCATCCCACCAGGGGGGGCCCCCCCCAGGCGCCCCCACCCGGCAGCCCCCACCCCCCCACCCCCCCCCCCACCCACCCCCACCCCCCCCCCCCCCCCCCCCACCCCCCCCCCACACCCCCACCCCCCCCCCCCACCTACCCCCCCCCCCCCCCCCCCCCCTCCCTACATTCCGCCCCCCCACACAGACACACGGGCACACCACACATATACACATACAGATCACCTACATGCTACATATCCACCCCCCGGCCGCCCCACAACAACAACACGCCCCCCCCCACACAACCCACCCCCCCCCACCCCACACCGCCCCCCCCCCCCCCCCCCCCCCCACCCCCCCCCCCACACCCCCCCCTAGATGCCACCCACCCCCCCCTCCGCCCCTCCCCCCACCCACCCCCCCCCCCTCCCCCCCCCCCCCCCATACCCCCCCCCCCCCCCCACACACCCCCCCCCCCCCCCCCCCCCCCCCTCCCCCCCCCCCCCCCCCCCCCCCCCCCCCCCCCCCCCCCCCTCCCCTCCCCCCCCCCCCCCCCCCTCCCCCCCCCTCCCCCCCCCCCCCCCCACCACCCCCACCCCCCCCTCCCCTCCCCCCCACCCCCCCCCCCCCCCCCCCCCCCCCCCCCCCCCCTCCCCCTCCCCCCCACACCCCCCCCCCCCCCCCCTCCCTCCCCCCCCCCCCCCCCCCCCCCCCCCCCCTCCCCCCCTCCCCCCCTTAACCCCCCCCCCCCCTCCCCCCCCTACACTCCCCCTCCCCCCCCCCCCCCCCCCCCCCCCCCCTTCCCCCCACCCCCTCCCCCCCCCCCCCCCCCCCCCCCCCCCCCTTTCCCCCCTCCCCCCTCTCCCTCTTTCTCCCTCCCTCCCCTTCTTTCTCTTTCCCCCTCCCTCTTGCCCCTTCCCTCGTGCCTCCTGAGGGGTAGCTCGGGCAGGGCAGGCCCCCAGCTCCCCCCCCCCCCCCCCCCCCCCCCCCCCCCCCCCCCCCCCCCCCCCCCCCCCCCGACGCACCACCCCAGGCACCCCCCCCCCCCACCGCTCCCCCCCTATTCCACCAGCCCTTACCCCCTCCCCCGTCCCCCCCCCCCTTCCCCCCCCCCCCCACCGGCGCCCCGGAGACCGGGGCACGACCCCCCCCCCCCCCCCCCCCCCCCCTTATAACTTTGTGTATTACATGTATTTTTTTCGGTTTTAACATTACGCGGCAGCAACACGTCCCGGCAGGGGGCGGGGCCCCCGACGGGCCCCCCCCCCCCCCCCCCCCCCCTCCCCCCCCCCACTTTACCCCCCCTCCCTAACAAGTGTGTTCAATTATTTTTTTTTTTGTCTATTTGTCTTATTGTGTCTTTAACTTGGGCACACGCCCCCCCCACACCGCGGCAAGCAACGCCACTTTTGCCCCCCCCCCCCCCCCCCCCCCCCCCCACCACCCCCCCCCCCAAACCCCCTCCGTTTTATTTTAGGGAGAAAGAGGGGGGGGGTCTTGGAAAGGAGGACACCGGGGGTATATATTCCCCCTGGAAGAAGAGCCGTTACCGGCATTAGATGTCTACTTTGTCCTTTTTAAAGGGGGAAAATTCTCCAGAGCACTGTCCACGTGGGCGCCTTTGTTGCCTTCTGCCATGTTTTCATAAATTAAATGTTGCAAAGTGGGTCTGCTGCTGCTTTTCCAGCCAATGAGCAGCATCACTGTGAGTTTTTCAAAGCACAGTAATCAGTCACGGTTTTAACGATAATTAAAATTTGAAACGGTATTACTTATCGTTGGGAATTTTGTCACGGTTAATCATTTTACCGGTAATCGTTACATCCTTATGTCCAAAATGAACTCCTCTGGCTGAGTTAAGGCTATTTTGGGATCTTTGCTCGAAGAAAGGAATATAGTTGTATTTCTCTAAATATGAGAGATACAGCCTCACATTTCTCTGCATATATTGGTATTAGTTGATATCAGATATTGGTTAAAAAAAAAAAAGTCAATATTGAACATCCCTACTTTTAGTAGAATAGATCTATAAATATGTCATTATATTATTTTATAGAGTAGGTAATACAATTTCAATAAATAATAAACCAATTAGGATTGAAATTAATGAATGTTGGTGGGAGTAAAATATTTTATGCGGCATTATTATTGAATACATCATAGAGTTTAAATCATCTGTTTCCATTGAGCTGTTCTGAAGGACAAATAGAAAATGTGTAATTAACATTTCAATGGAGAGAAATACAATGCAAGCAGTGACCATGGACATGGTCATGGATTTCAACTGACATCCAAATATGTCACTAAAGTTCAAGTTCAAGTTTATTTGTACAGCACATCTACGCAAACAAAGGTGCCCAGAGTGCTTCACAACATATAAAACCCATAACATAACCATAAGTAAACATGAATGACCTGTTGGGTTTGGGGTAAGAAACATTAAAGCAACATTGATGTAAACGAATCAAACCTAATTTCTGCCATCAAACTGAAAATCCCCTTCTGAGCCTTCCCGCTTTGGGATCAGTTGGCTGTTTTTTAAACACCATGTGACATGAATTTACCAGGAATTCATGTTTAATATGTGAAAAATATCCTTGTTGGTCCTTCTGATGATGGGATTAGTCTGAGAATCTAAAGATAATCCTGTTTCAAGATTATAGGTTTGATGGATGGTCTGAATAACAGGACACTGAAGGAGAGGAATTCCCGGTTCAGGAATCCAGTTTGTTGCAGAAATCCATCTGAGGAAACTTTCTGATAACTCCCAGATTCCTGAACATCTGGGCAGCTGCGCTCGGCTCATTTCTGCACGTGTACAAGGTGACTGGAAGCTGCTCCAGCTGACGGGGGAGTTCATATCAAACACTAATTACACTTGTGGGCTGTTTTCCTTTGCCCAGCTGACTGACATCCCATTAACAGCTGGAGGAGAGCGCGCCGTGGGTCATCTTTTACTGCTGCGATCGGCTCTCATCTCTGCCGTCCTCCACGCAGATGAGGATTAATGGCGTTTCACCGGAGAGGTTATCTGCTGTGAAGCACCTCTGTTTCAAATTTCAAAGGAGCGCAAAAGAAAAAGCAGAGAAACGTTGATTTCTGCTGGCTTCAGGTGATCAGAGAGAGGGGAAAAGAGTGGAAACCCAGTGCTTAAACGGGATGAAGCCAGCAGACGAGTGTTGGTCTTCTCAGGAATCCTTGTTAGTCTTTAAAGGGTTGGCAGATATAACTGAGGAAAGTTGCAACGACTAACCACAAAAGCAGAGCAAAAAAACAAGAATGATGCTGGAGCATTCCAGATTTAGACGAGACGTCTGTCTTTTAGCTCTTGGGCATCTTTCTGAGACAAATTACTTTCAGTAGTCAATAGCCTGTAATTAAAATATACCCGCTTGATGGAGAAGCAACAGTGTCTCTATTTAGTTATGGGTTGGAAAGATTAATTCTGGGGTGTATAACCCTTGTAATTTTCCAAGAGCTGTTTATTGTTTTCAGAGGGGGGAAAAGTCGATGATTAAAACGTCTCAGCTCAAGGTTTGCTTTGATTTGTTTCCGCTGTACAGATTCAGCTCTGTTTCTTTCTGCTCTATATGTGCTCTCTGCTTCAGCAACATACATGCACATTAGGTTTTCAGTTTCTGTCTGGAAGGCAACATGAAGTCTGAGCAGGGTCTAACAGAGAGGTCATCATCATCATCATCATCATCATCTTCTGTCCTGTTCTGCTGCTCCCTGAGATCAGGCTCACTGGTCCCCCTTGTGGCCACCGCGGGTACTGCGGCGCGTGTGGGCTCTGGGAGGCAGCAACTTGAGTTGTTGCATTATAAACAGAGGCTGCATTCAAGTCACCAGCTGTTGTCCGTAATGATGAAAACATCCCCAACTTAGCATGAATTTATAATTATGCAAAAAGAAAATTTGAATCTCTTTACTGGAACTTCTCAATTCCCATTCAGTCTCTTGGGAGGGAGAGAGAGAGACAGAGAGAGAGAGCTGGTGTGAATCATATGCAGATTGTGTGATATTTCTTTCCTCTTTCTTTTTTTTAAAATTCATATTTCAGATACTTCATAGTGAAACTTTTGTGGAGTCCCAAAACCACAACAAATGAACTTTTCTGAGAAGAATTTGTACATATCAGTTACAATAAGGACTCCAGTCTCTCAGTCTCTCTCTCTCTCTCTCTCTCTGTGTGTGTATACAAGCAGAACAAACTTCAGGATTTTTTCCCTCCATCAATCCTCGCCTCTTGTCTTTTGCTGCTTTATTTGAGCTTTTCACCCCCTCAATAACTCTAATTTCAACATTAAATGTGATTTAAATCTAAAAAGCGAAATGGATCAGTGTGTGTGTGTGCGTGCGCGCGTGTGTGTGTGTCCTAAATGCGCCAAAAGAAGCACGCTCATGTTGGAAGTAAACAGCTGCATTACCTGTGGGCTCCTGCACACCTGCTCGTGCAGAGCAGTTAGCCTGCGTGCAGATGCAAACTGTCAATCATCTCGCGCGAAGGCACGAACACAACACGTCTAAGTGCGCAAAAGTTCAAGTCACAAATGAAGACGCAAACCACACGTGTGCGCACACACTGTAGCCTACACAAGCCGGGCTCAGATACAGTGTGCAACCACATCAGTAAAATAAATTCACTCATGCACGAGACTATTTAAATCTTTTTTTCTTTCATTTGTCAGACATTCTTGGAGAAAACGGTGAAAACAGGAATGAGCGCACGAGACGCTTCCTCTCTCTGCTCTCAGTTTAATCTGTTCTTCATTAAGACAATTTCATTTCATTCTCACTGAAACTTGAGGATTTCTTGTCTAATTTCAGAAAGACAGAAAAGCATCTTATACATACGTATGTACATAGTTGGAGGGGAAAAACAGTTAAAAAGACAAATTAAAACACAATGAAGGCGAAAATAAAAAAAAAACATTTTCTCACTTTTTTGTTTAAATTTTATGTCTCTGTCCTCTGTGACTCATTCAGCTTTAGTCTGTGTTCTTAAAATATCCAATAAAGAAAAATCAAATTGTTCCTCGCGTAACTTGGAATGTTTTACATTCCTTTAACGTCCAGATTTTTATTTTATTTTTAATTTTTGGACAGGCCTGCGTGTTCTTAAATGCGGCAGATAGGGGCCGTTTATTTGTGTTCGTGTGTGTTTATCTGTGATGGCCGGAGTTAAACTAAGTTGTATATGAACAAATAAATTTAAAAAAGCAACAGCTGATTAAAAAAAATAGTGAGGGGAAGGAAAATGAGGAAAAGTGAGCTGGTTCAGACGTGATGCATTAGAAATGTTGACTGCAGAATAACCAGAATAATAATTAGGATATTTACACACTAAATGCTTCGTTCAAATTGGCGAAATTAATTGGAAAAATAAATAGCTTTCGGCATAAGCAAAATAACAACCTGCGCTATTAATGTGTCTTTCAGAACACGTTTAGACTTCATAATTCTTCAGGTTATTTTAACTGTTTTACTCTTTTTTTTAAAATCTGCAATAATAAATATTATTTTTTCATATTTTTAAGTATTATGTAGAGCATCAGACTTGGTTCCGTATTCCGCTCAGGTGTGCGGGCAGGGAAGCTGGCACGTTGCCCTCCGCTGGTAAAACATCGGGCTTTGACTGTAATTCGCAGCAAAAACTCGCGCCGCTGCGCGCAACCGACTATTTCCCAGACTTTTTCTCCCCCCGTCTTCTTCTTCTTGACATGCAAACATGTGGCGTGTAAATATGAAAATGAATGAGTGTGAGAGCTCTCCTGGCAGTGACTTCTCTCTCTCTCCCCTCCGCGTGTCCCCGGAGAGCGGCGCGTCGGAGAGGAGCGGCTGTAAAAACCAAAGTGGGGCAATGAGACAAGCTGCGCCACAGCTGGCAAATCATCGATTTGAGCATCAGAAACGGGGAGGGGCGGTTCATTTACCTGCCACCCTCCTCAAAGCAGCCCTCCTTCCTCACATGCCGCTACTTCTCCTCGCCTCTACTTCACCCCCGCAGCCCGCAGCGCACGGTTGCTCGCGTCTCTGCGCTCCAGCTCCGCGTGCGTTCCCCAACTTCAACTTCAACCTCCGCCGGTGCGGTTTCTGCAAGACCACCCCCCTCCTCCTCCTCCTCTCCTTCTTCTTCCTCCTCCTCCTCCTCCGTCGGACTTTTGACTTTTTAGAGCAGTTTTTTCCTCCCACAGAACAGTTGCCTATTTTTGGATCTCTCGTGGTGGAGCGCTGACAAGAGGTTGCTCAACTTTTGATGGAAAACAAGAGGTCGGGCGACTGCTGACTCTGAAGGTACGCTTCTCCTCAGTCATCTGCTGTCATTCTTGTCACATGCCTCTTTTTACTGTCCCCGCAGATGTTTGATTTCATGTGTCATAAAAAAGGAGATGAAATCAGAGACGTGGATTATTTGCGTAACTTTAATCTAAAATCCACACTGAGCAAAAGTTTCTGCTATGATGAACATTTCCAAACAAGAATAAACTAAACCAAATAACGCATGTGCATGGAGATGAATTTTTCTTGCCATCTCGTTTGAAACGGGCCCGTGTCATTTCTGTACAAATAAGCAAAGCACTCGTGATATTCGCGGGGTTAAGTACATCCATCTCCTCTAATTCATTTAACAACTTATCCGCGCGCAGCTGTAAGAAGTGATGCGACCACCGCTGGTGAGTTCAGGGACCCAGGGATGCTTCTGATTAAAGCACTTTTCCTTAAATACAAACCTTTAAAACGTGTCTTGCAGGCCTTCGCTGTCTCTTTTATCCATGAAATTGAAAGGAAAGTGCGATCAGCTGACGCGCTTGTTAGGAATGCTGAATCAATCGCAACTCAACTGCCCGTCTACTTTTACTACTTTTTATTAGGCCATCAGAGCCGCTTCATTTCTTCTCTCCCTACACTTCCTATTTAATTATGTGTCAGCTTGATTAAACGTTTTTATTGATGGAGGATGAAACTGTGGAAGTCAGAGCAGGGAAACAAACAGTTAATGAGCTGCTTTCTGCCTGACTTGGTGTGAGGCAGTCTGTAGATGTGATGATGCGGATGCTGCTTGGTCTGTCTCATGGCTTTTGTCACAGTGCTGATAAAGTAATTTCAGGTAAAACCAGACGTGTTATGTGTGTGTGTGTGTGTGTGTGTTGTACAGAGCAGTTATGAGAAGATGTATTGCCTTGTTATAAGTGCGTGGGCACTGATGCTGTGTGGTTTACAGGTTTTTGAAGGTTTCACTCTCTGCTCTTTTAGAAAATAGCTGACATTTCACACAGCAGCTCAGCCAGTGGCTTTCACTCCTCTATTTGTGATTATTCATAAATAGATATCAGCATAAATACACTCATGTAAGACAGAATTGTGTGTGTGTTGTGTGTCTGGTGGCACGAAGCTGCAGAGTCAAGTCAGAGTAGAAAAATGAGTTTTCTCTTTTTTTAAAAAAAAAATCCTGAAATAATCTCACTGACAGTTTGTTTTCTCTGTTATCAGCCCGTGCGCTTTGCAAACTCACATGAGATAAAGCATGGCATTTTTGCATGTGAGAAAACAGGTTATGGCAGAGCACCGTAGGATTTTTTCGTCTCCTTTTATCTTTGCAGATCGGTGGCAGTTCAAGGCTCTGTGGCTTATCTGGTCAGTGCCTGAGAAAGCAGCGACACACAGTCCCTTTCCTGTCTCAGGCTGCCAATGTGTCACTTCTTGTAAAAGTCCTCAGACAAAAAGAAAAACCTCAGTGTCAGTTTGTGCATAGAAGCAGAACTTTTCGATATTACTCCTCGGCTTCGAGCGTTCCTGCACAGCCACTTTTTTATCTGTTTGTGGTCGTGAAAGTGGCACAAATCTGCATCCACGGCCGCGTCTTTAACATGTTTTTCCACGTAAACATGTTCAGCAGGAATGATAAGAATCTGAGCGTGAAGATGTGGGGTCACAGCAGCACAGCCTAAACATCTGCCACAGCTTATTAGTTCGTAATTAAATCCTCTGACTGTTGCGTCGGGTTCGCAGCTCTTACAATAACCCCTGCTGTGATTTACAGTCAGGAGGTGAGCTGGGAAACAATTACCTGCTTCCACCTTCCTTCTTTTAACTTGCAGTTTGTCATTTTTCCTCCATTTAGTTTTGTTTTCATTACAACTAATCGAAACTAGTGCATGCTGCGTTTACTGTACCGTAGTAGTGTAATGGCAGGAAATGGGCTTGTGTTGTTCACATGCAATGAATTTCCTGCGGTCCTTTAATTCTGTTTAAATTGATAATTTGAGATTTAGTTTTGTGTAAATCGGCGGTGAAACCTCCGCGTCTGATGCATGGCTGAGGAAAACGAGAGCGAGAAGAGGCTGCAAACTTTGTCCTGTGACCCCGAGAGACCAATTAGTCTGCACACTGGAAAGCACAGGTTGCCGTTCTCTTGTCTTGTTTTTGCTCCGACTTGAACGATAATTTGAAAGAAAATCAAATCATTCAATAAATCATCAGCTTCAGGAAAGTCTGAATAAAAACTGTGCAGGGAAACTTGCTGCACCTGTCTGCAACGACCTCACCGACATCTTCCTTTTCCCTCTTTAATTCCAGCTGCAAAAAGATGCAGATGATTAAAAGTCCCGACTGCTGAGCGTTTGCAGGGAGTTCGGAGCTGGGCTGTGCCTCGCTCTGCTCAGACTGATATCTTGGCTAAAACCATTAATCGTCTTTCTTTACCACCTCGATAATTATCGCTGTAGCAAAATAACAGCTCAGCAAACAGTGAAATTATACCTGTGGTAGGGAGCGGAGTAAATACCTGTTTAGCTGCCAGCAAATGTATTTATTAGACTGTCGCCAGTAAATAAGAGGCCTGTCTCGTTTTTTAATGTGTGGCTCTTTGGGGATTCCTTCGCTGCACACCCCCCACTGCTGCCTCTGTATCAAACAGCTCTGTTATGACTGCTAATAGAAGAGAAACATAACAATGATTCCCATCTTTTTTCTCTCTTTTTTTTTTCTGGGGATGGCATGTTGCGACTAGTTTGGAAAAGAAAAGGCTGGTGAGTTAATAAAGATTGCTGCATTCCAGGGCTCAAACTATAAGAACCCCCCACCCCCTTAACCTCCGCTGGTTGCAGACATGCCACCCTGGGTGATTCAGGACTTACAGCTCATTATCTGGAAAGTTCTTTATTGGGAAAAAAAAAGAAAAAGCGAGCAGAGAAGTGGGGTTATGTTGTCGCAACATGTTTGACTGCTTGCTTTGGCGTACGCGGTGCATGCAGATTCCTCGGCTTAGTGATTAAAGTGTCACATTGTGTTTTTGGGTCCTCAGATTCAGCATCAGCCCCGTCTGCTGCGTCCTCCCAGAGAAATTCAGACACATGTATGTATAAAAAAAAGGGCCAAAGTCCGTCATGTTGGTTTTGTCACGCTCCTCCAGAAAGATCCCTCCTGTTGGGATTTTTTTCTTCCTGATTTATTCAACATGCTTCCTGCGAGTGTAACAAATACAATTTAAGGATTCAAGTTTTCATGATTTAAATCACATTATTACAGCTCGCATCGTATGTTTTTTTTTTCTTGTGAGGAAAAAAAACTCATTGTCTTTTATTCCAGTGCTTGTCTTTATCCGATCTGTGTAGGTTTTTCTGAATCCTTTGTTCGGAGAGAGAGAAAGAAAAAGAGCGATTTAGAGGAAAGCGCATCCCGCTAAGATCAGGTTGTTAATACCCACCCACGTACCCCATGAAACAATTTCAACAGATACTGTATTCTCTAACACACACACACACACACACACACACACACACACACACACACACACACACGCCTTATCAGCTGTTTTGTTCGGCAGTGGATGGATGATGCATCCTTTGACAAGGGATTAAAAATGCAAAGAAGAATATGTAGATAAAGAAGCACGTTTTTAAGTCCGTGCCATTTCTTCAATACTTCTGCTTAAGCCACGATATTAAGATCCGTTTCCCCACGTTTACCCCCTCCTCCTCCCCCCCAGTCCTGTCACCTGCCCTCGCCTCCTCGACGCTCCCTATGAGGTCGGGGCGTCGCGCCCTTCGCCGCCTCTCGGCCACTCCAGGACAGGACGGCCGGCCTGTCCCGGCTCACAAAGCCGTCTTCAGTACGTCGCTCTGCGGCTCACACACTCCCACACAAACACCCCTGTTTGTCTGACTCTATTAATTGTTTATTTGTTGCGATCCACGAGGCAGAAATTAGACTTTAATTATTCAGTCATGTGATGGCTGGGGTCCAGGGTGCAGTGACAGAAAAGTCATTTCTTTAAAAATGACTCTGATGTCTGCTGATTGTTCGATGACTAATTGCTTTTATAATTCAATAAAGGAGGAGAGAATGAGCGAGGGAGGGAGTGGGGGGGGTCATAAAGGAGGCGGTGTAGGGGATGGATTCCTGAGAGGAGAGCTGGAACCGACCCGGCGTGGTAATCAGGGCCGGTCTCGACCTGGACGACCCCGAAGCAGACGCCTCTGTGGAGGTTTGGGCGGGGGCTCGGCCCCCGACAGCAGAGGGCTCGTCAGTTGCGACGCGAGCGGATGTTGGTGTGTCAGCTAGCGTGGCAGTTGCATCATGTACAGTGTAGAGCGGAGGGCTGCGGTGAGAGAGCGAGGTGGGGCCCGTCGTCTTGCAGACATGGTGAAGTCGGAGGTAAAAGGCCCCCAGTTGGAGTTCCTGCACTCAGGCTGGTGTCAGGCCTTCCTGTCAGCAGACCTGAGGTGGAGGCCACTTGCTCTGCTTCTATTTCTGTCGACTTCATGTGATTATAAAACAATTAAGCACTTAGGAGCCGACTCTCAGTTCATTACATCCCCCTTGTTCTCTCTTTCTCTCTCCTACCTCCTCCCACACCAAAGTACAGCCATATTAGCAACGTTTAAAAAAAAACACACCCGAAAGTCGCCATGGTTGTACGAGAAGCTGACGGAAAACAAGCGATTTCATTTGAGGGATATCTCCATCATGGAATATTTATCGTCTGCGCTTTCCTCGCCATGACAACCCTCTTTAAAGGAGGTTTCCACGCTTCACATGAATAAACTTTGACAACTGGATAGAAAATGAATGTAGGTTGTGTTCAGGTGCAACAGTTGTGCGGGGAAATGACTTTTAAAAACATTTCTGAGAAGACATCCTGCAAAGTGAGAGATGTAGAAGAGAAAAGATGACGCACAGTGTTTGTTGTGATCTCCGAGCTTCACAGATGGCTCTGCCTCTTCCCTAAGAACTGCAGGAAAAAAAACTAAAATCAGACTTGTTGAAAAAAAAAAATTCAACAAAAAAAAGTATATGAAATACAGAATGGGCTGAATAACTCCCTCCTTTTGTTCTCTCTCTCATTTAACTCATTGAGCACCCTTCTTCTTTCTTTTTTTCACTGTACATGACATTTTCTGTGTGGCTGAGGTTCGTCTGTGCACCCACACTGATGCAGGCGTGTTTTGACACGTTCCTCGACAGATTATTAAATCCTCTGCCGCCTCTAATAACACCATTATGTTTATGTGTTGTGTTTTCATTGTGGCAGACACTTCCAGCAAAGAGCTCAAAGTCGAACCGGTGACAGGGCTTACACCCCATGCTGTTTGTGTTTTGCTCAGACTGGATGCGCAGACTAATTTGTATTAGTAACCAAATAATCGTATTAATGCCTATTAGGAGCATCACAAGTGGAGAGCATGAAGACATCACAACACCTACGTAGCGTAAGCGATGGCGCCGCTTTGCCTGACGCACAAAATAAAGACGCTTTTCAAAGCTAAGCCAACAATGATGCATCTTTCCCATTCATTTCCAGCCTTTTTTCCTCCCCCCTTTCTGTGAGTTGATTATTAAAGAAGCAGACATAATGCTCCGTCCCACTGAGACGTAAACATGTGGTTAAAAAGCAGCAGGTCAGATATGCTACCTCTGACAAATGTGTTATGGATAAAAACACGCAGCACCTGTGATGATGCACACACACACTCTGCAGGTGGAATGTGTTTAAATATCATTTAAATATGAGATGTCTCTTGTTGCAGTTCAGCATCCTCTCCGTCATGTCATTTTTCATGATTTCTTTACAAATGTAGCCATCAGGCAGCAAATCCTGCCTGAACAATTACACTTGTCTACATGCATAGCGCGCACTGTATCTTCCCAACACAAAGGCGCACAGGCTTGTAAAAACCCACCTTGAACAGAGCTAAATCTGCATTCAGCGCATGATTATAACAGCACACAGCTAGTATTTTTAAACAGGCTTTCTGGGTTTCAAAACCCATTTTTCCCTCTTTTCTGTGCGATACAAAACGGTATATGTTAATTGATAATCAGCAGTGTTGATTCAGTGGTGCATTCAGAGCAAATCTGTGCCCTTCTGGATGTCAGAGGGTTTTCACAGCCTCGTCGGTGCCAACCTTGCTGGCAGTGCCGGCACCTGTTGGCGGTGCCAAGGCCTGGCAGGGGTTATCGATGCTCTCTGATGGTGCCCGACAATCACAGTGGAAATGACTGCGGCTGCTTGCGTCATGCCAGATAGAAAAGAGCATTTGCCGACAATGGCTCGCTTTCACCATCGCTCCGGTTTTCAGGATGCTGCTATCGGTGGCCAGGGGGGTGGGGGGAGAAAAAAAACAACATAACCCCCCTAAAAAAGAACAAAAAACAGAGAGAGGAGCTGCAGTGAACATCATGTAAACCATGTCAAAGGTTGAGAACATGCACAGCGTCGTGCAGCACGGCTGTACATGTACAAGTCAAGGTGATGCAGAGCAGCCTGCAGAGGAGGGGGTTTGGGTTTGAGGGGGGGGCAGCACATTTTTCCGCCACATATCAGGGTGAATCTGAGCTCATATACCAGGAATTAGGTAACTTACATTATTTAAAAAATGCATCGTGCAGCCAACAGTTCTGGACGGACTTCAAAGTCATTCGTTTTTTAATTCGGCTTTTTATGTCTTCATGTTGGAAATCTGTTGCATTTTTCAGATTCTGAATATCTAATGTTGAAACGACTCTATAAAAATACAGTAATTACTCCACAGTTTGGGTCCTTTATCGGGATGCAGAGCCATTTAACCGCGCTGCACACCGCAGCTGTGTTTAGTATACAGTGCTGGCACATCACTGAAACCCAGAGAATGGTTGAGATAAGAATTGATAGCAGAATTTGTGCGGCAGCCTCGGTTTAGAAACTCAAACATTTACTCGGGGTCTTGTGTTATCACTTTCAAAATCTCTTCCTTTTCTTGACTGAAAAAGCCACATATGAGAGACCCTCCTGCACAGCGCCACCCCCACAAATCTTCACACTAATTGGAGAGACATTGCTCCATCTCAGGTGTGAAAGGTGACTTTCACATTGTAGTTTTCCGTTAAAAGCCTCGCCGCCGGCCTGCGGCTTCCTAATGCAGTCTTGGACTTAAATGTATTTTGAGAGGAGGAAACTTTTGACCTCAGATGGGTGGGTGGAACAATAATTTGGTTTCACTGCTAAGGGTCGCACGAGAGAGGTAGCTGCACCCTTTCTTCAGCTCACCTTCTCACTTTATGTGTTTTTGGTATTTAATTTGTTCCAGTTAAAGACCTGTAGTATCACCTTCTTCCTCACAGCTGTGTTGTAGCATCTCTCCGTCTTGGTGCGGCGGCGTCAGCGGTTACTGCCGAGCTGAGCGGCTCACGTCTGTTTGTGAAAAGACGGCTTTTGTTTGAGTCGATTTATTTTCGGTCTTGCACGCAGAGATGAGCTTTATGTGCCCTGCAAAGATTTATTAGCAAGCATGGAGTGTTATGTAGCATTTCACACATGCCTGACCTCCACGCTCGGCTTACAACCTCTGGCTCCGTCGCTGAGATAGGTGTACACACTTCCTGTTTTCTGTTGGTTTCCTGTTTTTGTTCTTACACAACCTGGACAGAAATGTTTTTTTTTTTTCCATTTTGGTTGTACATATTGGCCCAATGAGTCGTACAGCACCCCGCTTTGTTTCTTTTTAAACACATTGCCATTTAAGAAAGAATAAAAAGAAAAAAAAATCTGTGAAACAGTGGGGATATATTGATATTTCCTGTCTTTTGTTACCTTTTACTGCTCTCTTTCTCCAAGCGATTTGTATCTGTGTAAAATATCAGCTCCCCTGTGCTCTTCACGCTGAACTTTGCCTCAAACACTCCCCCTCTGGCTCCTCACAGGACCTAAAGATGAAGAGCCAGAAACAGCAAGGAGATAGCTGTTACCTTTATGTGTGTGTCCACCAGTAAGATGGCCTTTCCTGTTATTATTAGCCTACCTTACAGTTGCACACAAACAGCATCTCCGCTCCTTTATTGACAATTTCAACAGATTATCTCGTCTGAGAGTTTTTTTTTTTCTCTTGCAGAATACCAGCAGGGAACAGCTCATGAAATAATTACAAAATAATAACAATAGCTTAACATCAACCGGCTGCTTTCTGAACATTCTGTTCCTCTCCCTCTAACCCTTCCACAGTTCAGGGTTTTGTTGACAACATCAACAGAGATTAGCCTCTCTAATATTTTTGGAATAATCTACTTTGACATCACCCGGTACAGCTTGCAGCTTTGCTGAAGTTTCTGAGGTAACACAGTCTCAAAAGGGCAGGAGCAAAGTGTTGAGATGGGAAATGTCATCTTTGAGTCAAGATATTTGTTTTCTATTTGTGCTATAGAGGTTTGACTTCATATTTTTTTTCCAGTATGCGGATTAGCATAATCATTAAAGTACAGAAAAAGACACCAAAGTTGAGGGGAAAAAAGAGAAAAATATGGCTCAGTACACATTTAATACAGGATTATTCTAACACATTACTATGATGTAATAAATAAATATGAGCATGAAATCATTACAGCTGAGTACTGTTACTGTAATGTCCCACACATCATAAATACAGTCGTCAAAATTATTCATACCCTCCAATCAAAGACGGAGAAAAATCAGCTGTGAGTGAAATAAGATGAAATTGACAAAAGTAATAATAAATTAAAATTCTATGAAAATCATGACACTGATTTTTAACTTTGGCTCAACTGAAATATTAAAAAGTAACACACAAAAAATAAAACAAGTAAAGGAGCATTATGGGGCTCCGAAGCTCACTGTTCATGGGAAAGGTGCTCTAATGTGTCTGAGACAGTTTTATTTATATGTTTTTTTAAATGATTATTTTCTACCATAATTCAAAAGCAGTAATTTGTTTCACTACATTATATTTTTATAAATTTTTATCTATTAGTATTTTCTTTATTTTTCTGTTATTTGAATCACTATTGTGAATTTAGCCTTTTCTTTAATTGGAGGGTATGAATAATTTTGAGGGCTGTATGTGGTTAGAAATAAAATGCTATTGCCAATATGCACTCTTAAGAATGCAGTGAGTATATTATGTTTTTCTCATAGTCTTCTATCATTTTCATTAGGATATTTCATAGTTTAGAGACAAAAAAGGCTAATATATCGTATTATTTAAAATAAATCTAACTTATATGAAGTTTTGGAGTTTCTAAACGGACACAGAGGTGTTTATTAAACTCTAGCATGCAGTTCTTTGCTCACCTTTAGTGTTTCCAGACTTTTACCTCGTGTTGGGACCCTGTTGAGAAGAGGTCAGATACTTCACCTTACTTTTTGGTACTTTTTTTAAATAACAAATATAAACGACTGGGCCAAATGAAAACACAGGAAAAAATTAAATAAATAAATAAAGCACACACACATCATAAATTAACTGTGCGTGTGTTTGAGCATCTGTGTGTTGCCCAGTAATAAATGCAGGACCGCCTCACTCTAATCAAGCTGATTAAAAATTCCTGCGCGCACAGCCGGAAATCGCACCACCTTTGCGCGCGCGCCTGCCTGTATGTGTTTATGTATGAGCGCGCGCGAGGTTTCGTTACCCCATTACTTTTCCTCCACTTTATTCGTCACCGGCAGGACTTTTTCCACCCCTGAGATGCGGAAGAATCCGTTTTATTCCCACACAGAGGGATTATTTCCGTCCTTGTCACACACACAACTGCACCTCCTCACCTCCTGCCTTTCTTCTGTTACTCCCCCCCCTCCCGTTTTTCTTTCTTTTTTAACCCCCACTACCACGCCATTTGAACTGTGGAGGAGAAAGGGAAAGCGCAGGCAGGCAGGCAGCGGCAGCACCAGCAGCGAGGAGAGGAGAGGGGGGAGTGATGAGTCAATACAACTAATAATTTAATGGGGACAGAGAGGGAGAGACGGAGTGAGAGGGGGAGAGACAGAGAGGGAGATAGAAAGAAAGAGGAGCTCCGTCCGGACGCCAATCCCCATCCAACAGGACGCCTCCTACTATTACTATCGCTGGCAGCTCTCTTATGCACCCACAGGAAGCCTTATTCCACCTCGACATCGGAAAGTAAACCGCACTTTTTGACCCCCTTCTCCTTGTTTCATTTTGCGAACCTGTTTCGACTGTCCGCATATCGTCTCCACATCGCCTCCATGGCAGGAGCACACAGCCGGTTATTATTATTTTTCTCTCCCAGTCTGCCGGCAGTCACATCTTAGCTAAGCTGACGTTCAGCTATTTTTCTGTTCGTTAGTCTTTCCGTGAACACACACAACGAGGGGGTTTATTGGGTCTCGGCGGCGGTTGTTATCATCACAACTGTGTCCGAGGCGGCTGCTAACTGTTCTTGTGCGGCTGCCTGCTCGCTGATTTGGATGTTGTGGTGCGAACTAACGCCGAAGTCGCCTTTCACTTGTAACCGATGGACGCGGCTAACCGCTCACTTTATGCTAAATGTCGCTGGTTTTGACGCTCCCCGCTGCCGTTTGTTTCCCTCCAGTTGGACGGAATTAGCTAACGTTCGGGCTGCACGCGCACACAGACATACACATAACCGCTTACCAATGTTCGCGTATCACGGTCCATCTCGACCTCGTCGTCCCTCGCTCAGACCCGGGTTGTTGTTTACTCGCACCGCCTGTCAGTCCGCCGCTGAGAAGAGCAGGAGAAAGCATCTTGTTCACTGATTTTGATAACCTCTTTTTTTTTCTTTTTAATTTTTTTTTATTGCTGTCATGCATACGTAGAGCGACACCGAGAGGAGCCGGGAGTTTTTCGGAGGTTTCTTTTTCTTTTTTTTTGTCTTTTTCTTAAAAAGAAAAAAGAAAGCAAATCTTTTCTACCCTGGCCAAACTTGAAGAAGACGCGTTTCCCAGGCAGTGTTATATGCTCTCCGGTGCTGAAGTGCTGCGTTTCAGGTTGGTTTTTAGAGGCTTCTCTCTTGTTTTTGAAACTCTTGACTCTCCCCTTTAGGGACGATATGTCCATTTGAACTATTGCTCCGGTTTTTGTGTTTTAAGGTCATTTAAAAATCCTGACCTGGATCCAGACAGTATCCGGGTCTGGATTCCTTTGGCCCCCTATTTGTGGGGAATTAGTTGCCTCATTGCTTGCTATGAATGGGGGAGTTCATGATCTTTAGTGGGGGTGGATGATTTTGCCCTTTTCACTCTTTGACAACAGCATTCCTGCTCATGTCCATCAGCACCCATTAACCAGCATACGTCAATACATTTCTACCTTAAATTGCAGCTGATCGGATGTTAAATTTGACCTTTATTGTTGTGACTTTATATGGATTTCTTTATATTTTTTACACAGAAGCACCTGTAGGTGATGCAGCACCTCCCCTACCATCTTTCCCATTCCACCCCTTTCTCTTCTTTCTCACTTTTAACTTTTGATGACTACCCTCATGAGTCAGCAGGAGCCTGTTTTGGAGTTTCCTCAAGCTGCTTCCCCCCCTCCCTCCTAAAGTTGTAAACTTATTGCCTGCTATGAAAAATTGTGCTGCACTTGCAAATCTAAATATAAAGTTCCCACCTGTAAAGTCATGTAACCGATGCATGTCTGCCAGTCACAACACAACGACAATGCGGCCTGTCGCCTCCTTTCCCTCTCCAAAGCTGCGTCATGAATGTGAAGCCACACCAAGTGACTCACAGAGCGAATCACGTTAGTTTTTTTCCCCTGCTGTGCAAGCACCGCGGCGAAACCTTGTCTCTTGATCTGCACTGTATCCATTCAAGTGGAATCTCCCAGTAAATGAATGTGTTTGCACTAAAAACCGGGGCTTGTTTGCCTCTTCTCGCATGGGAATCTCTAGTGGGACATCCATACATAATATATGTGTTGGAAAAATGGGAACATTACAGTATTACGATAACGTCACTGTGGCCTGACTTGTTATAACTGAGGCGAACTGACAGTGACTGCCATGTTCTCAGAAGTCTCCATTACTCAAAGCACATTTAAAAACGCCCCATCACGTCTTCACACGTCGGTATTATCAGCACAAAAGATTTAGTGTTCATTCCTCGTATCGTTTTTCACCTGTACATTTTTTTTTATGCCACACACACACACACACACACAGCTGAATCATTCTGTTTGTGCTTCCCCAGGTGATAGTGAGCCGAGGTGCTGAGAATGATGGAACATCTCAGCGAGACGTGTCTGGGCAAGGAGAACTCTGAGATGGTCAACAGCATGGTGGAGGCCAAGGCCCCGCCGGCCAAGCTGCCACGGCTGGAGCAGAACGGCAGCCCCCTGGGCCGGGCCAGGCTGGGCAGCACCGGGGCCAAACTAGCCGGGGTCCCGTACAAACCCAGCGGCCACATGCTGAAGACCTGCCACAAGAGAGGTAGGAGGGAGGGTTTGTGTTCGAGGGAAACAATTAGGAAATTAATCCTTCAGTTCATTCAAATAAAATTAAACATTTAGTTTGATTTAATGCTAATAATCCAAATTACGTCCTGCAAATCAAATATGGAAGTGGGTTTTTGTTTCAGGTTTGAGACGTAAATCAGAGACACTTGAACTAATCAGTCAGATGATTAAAAAAATAAAGAAAATAATAACTTGCAAATAAAGATGAGTTCTTTAACTATTTGAGGGTTTAAAAAGTTGATCCTTTACTTTTTATCTTATTTTTTCATCAGAATGATTCATGAAAACTCTTTTAGGAGATTAATTGATCATTAAAAATGTCATTTTTCATGTTTTACATGCTTCATGATTGAATTATACTTCAAAAATGATTAGTTTCAGCACCAGCTTGTATCAACTTAATGAAAGAAATGCAGTCAAAGTTTTATGTGTGTTTGTGCACGCACAAGAGAGAAGTAATCCATGTAAACAGAGGAAGGCAATTTAAATGCAGTTTAAATTGCTCCCCCTCATGCACACACACACATCCCAACCATCTTCCACCCACCACAAACCCTGCACGCTCTCCGAAACTCTTAAACCTTTCCACAATGCTTCTTTAGTCATCTCAGCTCGCGCACACACACATGCTGCACACACTCCCACTTATTTGCCCAGACAAAAGCTAATAGAGGAGCAGTGTGAGAATTATTCCTGTGCCATGCAGCATGGCGCTGTGTCACCGCTCCGACTGCAGCCCTCCTGCTCTGACGTTTGTTTATCCAGGGAAAGTTCGGGTCCTTTAAGAGCCATTTCTGTTTTAAAAGGAGCCTTTACTTTCATATTATGACATAGCTTTTTAATATAACCGCTGTCGTCTTATGAAAAACATGGTGGGCAAATGTGTCCAACGTGCAAACTTTTTTATGATTATGTTGTTTTTTTAGTTCTTAGTGGAAATTAGTTCCAAAACTTGCAGAATTTGGAGTCGTAATATCTTTTGGCTGCTAAGACTCGGTTGTTTGAATTTTTCTGGCCAACAGGGATGCAGAAACTCTTGGAATGTGGCTGCAAGTGTCCTCAGATGGGCCGTTTCTCTTATTTGCCACATTTTACCTACGGGTTTGCGCTCCAGATGAGAGGGAGCCTAATTTCTCACCTTCATCATCTCCGCTTCTCTTGGCCACGTTCTCCGCGCCTCCCCCCGCCTCTTCCACTCTTCAATCAGTTGTTTTAGGTTAGGAAAAGGCGAAGCAGCCGAGGGAGGCGGGCGGTCTGCCGCCGAGGCTTCGCAGAGTACCCACAGTGGGCATTGTGTCCAAGCCCGAAACAATATTTACCGCAGCCCTCTCTGGGCTCCCTGGAAACAAAGCCAGTATTGATCCCCCCAAATGAACCTACACAGCAGTCTTTATTGTTAGATCTTTATCTATTAAAATCAGGGGAGGAGAAAAGCAGCTCTTTCAGCACATTCCATTGCATTTGTCGGCTTATTGATTGTTTTACCAGAGCTGTGCGCATCTTCTGGAATGCCTGGGATCTGAAAATATTAGAATGTGGATCATTTTTGTCCACAGTGACAATAAACTTACTCAGATTTGTCTGGGTGGCAGCAACAGGGCCTCTAATAAGCTCCCCGTTAACACTTTGATGTGAAATTCACCCTCTCCTTTCTATTTTAATTCAAAGAGAAACTTCAGACGGCCACGTTTCTCTTTTTCTGCAAACTTTCCCAAATTGCGGGGGATGTTATTTGAACAAAAATGCTGTATTGGGGATGTTTGCACAGTTGAACATTCAGTCTTTGGACAAGGATTGTTCACTGCACCCAACAGCAGAGCCTTTGTTGACACAGACTAGGAAACTTCAGGGTGTAGAGGTGTCTCAGGATTTAAAGCGCTGCATCATGGGAAGATGATTTTGGCTTGGCAGACGCTGTAAAGGCAAATCTGATTGCAGCACCTTGACTTTGAATAAAGCCGATATTGTGCCAAAAGGAGGAGAGACAAGTCGGATATTTGTGGCCGTTTCACTTTTAATTCTGTTAGGTGTGTGCACAGGTCACACTAAACATTGAAAGCAAGACATTATCCTAAATTTGACACCTGTGAAGCAAAATCTTTCAAGTTAATGTGAGAATTTGGTGTTAGGTGTTCTTTTCCTCCATCCAGCAGCAGTTAAATCATACGCCTATAATCTCTTAACACTCGGTGTAACTTAATCAGCAGCTCTAAATATTAATCTCATCCCTCTGCCGACAGAAAACTGAAGGTCAGAGTTTACATGTGTAGAAATTAGGGGTGCGCAATAATTATCAGGCCGATAACAGGAAATTATTACGTCATTCCAATGACTCTTATATCATGACGACTTGCCCTGATAAAATGTACAGTCTTCCTCAAAAGTATTCACAGCGTCCAATTAAAGAAAAGGCTAAATTCACAATAGTAATTCAAATGACAGGATACTAATAATAAATAAAAATTTACAAAATTATAAGTTAGTGAAATAAAACATTGCTTTTGAATTGTGGTTGAAAATAATAATTAAAAAAAACAAAACAAGGAACAACCAAACAAAACTGTCCCAGATGCATTAGAGCACCTTTCCCATGAACAGTGAACCAAAATACCTGCCAACAGATGGTTGTAGTGATTTCCTCAACAAATTTTTTCTTCAGAGCCCCATTATTCTTTTTATTTTTTGTGAGTTTTTAAAAAAAAATACTTTTGGTTGAACCACAGTTAAAAATCAGTATCATGATTTTCATAGAATTTTTATTCATTATTACATTATTACTCTTTAATTGGAGGGTATGAATAATTTTGAGGACGACTGTATATTCAGGGGTGCAGATGGGATTTTTAAACCTTATTTTAGGGTAGGATGACATGGACAATTTTGTCACGATTGAAACATTCTCAAGTCCAGAAAAGAGATTAAATCCGTATTATTTGTGCCATGCGACCACGCCAAAAGTCGGTAACAGTTGTCAGAACGGAACGGTTGGAAGAGGCCGGCTGCACGATTCCAAAGTCTGGAACGCTTGACACAAGAGGGGCGGGGGGGGTGGTGATGTATGGACGTGACGCAATGGCATAAACTCCTTTGCTCGTATTCTTCTACTCTCCGTTGACTGGAGGTGAATTAATTGCAGAAAAACAATCAACAGGTTGACTAAAAGTGCAGCGTCCATGTTGTCTGCAGGCATCTGCATAAATGTTTGTTTGTCTTTGGTTTTAAGGGACAGACTTGTGAGTAGGTAATGACCATTAGTGGCACCAGCTGGACTGAAGTTTCGTGCTCAAAACGTTTCCGAAAACAACCATAAGACCACGCA
The DNA here is from genome assembly GCA_023101725.1 of Atherinomorus stipes. Classification (NCBI taxonomy): domain Eukaryota; kingdom Metazoa; phylum Chordata; class Actinopteri; order Atheriniformes; family Atherinidae; genus Atherinomorus; species Atherinomorus stipes. The sequence continues at coordinate 126,798 of JALJCO010003314.1, read as the reverse complement.
GAGTTTGCAGACCCCTGCTGCGAGAATCCAGATCATTCAAGTCCAGTTCGTTTGAGGAAACCCATTAAACCGTGCCCTTAGACATGCGCTACTAGGGCTGGGCGATATACCGGTATTAGGGATGGGCGATACTGAAGATTTTCCTGTTGATGCAATACCAGTAGTTTGTGTTACTTTTTCATCTATATCGATACCGATTTTTGTCCCTTAAAAGAAAATCACGATTGTACAGTTTATCTTAAATGCAAGGGCAATATTAGATATAAGTAAAACTTGAGAACAAGTACTTGAGAAGTACTAGAAAGAAATGCTTTTTAAACGATAACAAATTATATTGATGAGTAAATTAAACAAAAATATGTTTAAAAAGTTCTTTCAATTATCAAATAACTAAAGCACAAGTTAAGATTATTTAAATTTATTCAGTGAAAAATATTCAAATATGAAATGTAATAGTAATATTATGAATTTACCAAAACGTAATGTGAAATAACCTGCTTTGAGGCACTGAAAAATACCAAAACATTATCATAATCGCTAACAGTCGCAGCATCATGACTTCTGATTAGCTACCAGCATCATGTGACACAGAACCCTGAATCTGGCTGCTTTCACATCATTTCATCGCCTAAAATTCTCCAAAGTGGAAACAAATTTGCATGTTTTGTATGAGTACAGTGGTATCGCGACACTCAAAAGTATTGATTCCAATATTTTGTCTGGCTGGTATCGAAGTATCGACTGCAGGGTGTCGATATGCCCATCCCTAGCTGGTATGATGAGAGTGTTATGATATTTACATATACCGTTGTATCACGATATTGTGCAAATGTTTTTAATTTATTTTTTGTAACTACCCGACTGCACCTTGACCAACTGACAACAAAGGTGTCACCCGATCATTTAAACCATCTGGAAGACAATCCTCCCAAGAAATACCTTCTACAGAGAAATCATAAATGGCCAGCCAACTATCTTAAATTGTTTCAATTTAACAAACATTTCTAACCAGTGTTTTGTCTGTTTCATCACTGAAGTGGAGCTAAACATGTTTCAATACTAAAAAACAGGTGTTAGATATGACATGAAACATTCAGACAAATTGGGGTAAAAATACCGGTGTATATTTCGTCCATTTATGCTCCCTTGCGTACGTGAATGGGGAAGTCCTTTTCATGTGTCACCCTGCGTGGCTGCCTTCATACTTCCATGCGTCTTCTGCGTTCCCAAAGGATCATAAACCAGTTTGTCCTCTAGGAGGCAGCGCTGCCTGTCCCTGCACCCTGGCGATGTGATGTCGTAAATACGAGTGTATTTTCGGACACACTCGCACAGCCTCTCCTCAAAAGCTCCAACCATGTCTTCAGATGCTCTTCTCTGTTCGTTTGGCGTCTTCTTTCTTGGGTGCTTTTATTGGGATATTTGGCCCTGGCCGTTTTTGTTCCGGTTCCTCTCCTTCTTCTCTGGTTTGTTCCTGCATACTAGCTACACAGTTCAACACTGACCTTGCGATTTCCGGTGGTATTGCTCCGTCTTCTGTGTTGAGTGACAGACCAACAAGCCCCTCAAACGCGCCAAATTACGTGCGTAACCGTCTTCTGCATCAAGCATAAATGGGCCTTAAAACAAATATGTCATGATATACAGTTGGGTCCGTATCGCCCAGCCCTGCTAGCTATCCCCTACTTTTGGAATTTTTAAGATCGGACGTGCAGAAATTGAAAATCCCAGTTTTAAGCTTGAAGTTGTTTTTGGTTTTATTCATAGTTTCAATGTCACGATTAGGTGTGTGTGTGCATTATTGGTGATCAGTTATCAGCCTTTAGGAGATAAAATCTATCGTGCATCTGTAGAAGAAATGCGAACCTTCTCAGTCCTCTTGTCTGTGTGTCGTCAGGCAACATGCTGCCTGTGTTCTGTGTGGTCGAGCACTACGAGAACCCCATGGATTTCGACAGCAAGGAGGAGCACGCCGAGTTCGTGCTGGTGCGCAAGGACATGCTCTTCAACCAGCTGATCGAGATGGCCCTCCTGTCACTGGGCTACTCCCACAGCTCTGCAGCCCAGGCCAAAGGTAGCCACTCTCTCATTATCCCACTTTCTTTGATTTTTTTTTTTTAGTCTTCTCTCTCTTCCTGCTGCTTAATGTCTCATCTGCAGCGTTTTCTGACTCTCTGAGGCCGTAATAGCCTCTCGCCAGCAGATCTAAAGCCACAGTAACACATCCTGACACTGATCCCAGACAAGAGATGCTCAAGTCTCCTGAGGGTTACACCGCACATTCCCACACAGATGTAGGCTCATCAGTACATGTGAAGTACACCTGCTAAAATGTTTACATGCACTTTTATATGCTTTGCACACACACTTGCACTGTATTTATTTATATACATACACTTGGTGTAGGTGTGTAAGGCAGGTGGAGGAAAGGGTGTGCTAATTGAACTGCACACGAAGACCAAAGCTGGTTGTTTCGAGGTGCCGTGTTGCGTGCTCTTTTATTATAGCTTGCCCATCACACTTACACACACACATACACACACATGCATATCCAAGTCCACCTCTCCCATAAGCAGTCCTCCCTCTCACATCCTGTTGTGTGGGCTGACGCTGATTTTGAGACGGTGTCAGGAGAAATTCTCGCACGGTTGTTGTGATTTCAGCAACAAATAAAGAAAAATGAGGAGTGTTTATGGCTCCAAGATGCTTCCCGGGTGCCTACACATGGTGTTATTCACGCCGCACATGTGTTACCGTTTTAAATTAAGCAGTGACAGCGAGCTCAGATGCTCAGATGTACTTGTTCTTGCATCCACATCTGTTATTAATCCTAAGTGTGGCTGCATTTACATGTGCATGTGCGGTTATTTCTGCAGGTATGATTCAGGTGGGGAAGTGGAACCCCGTCCCCCTGTCGTACGTGACAGACGCACCGGACGCCACAGTGGCCGACATGCTGCAGGACGTCTACCACGTGGTCACGCTTAAGATCCAGCTGCACAGGTAAGAAAGCAAATCATCTTAATTATTAGATTTGTAATTGTTGTCCTGCTTTTTTTTTTCCTGAACAAAAACACACAAGTTCCTGTAGAGTGACATTAATCCCTGATTAGAGCTCTTACACACACAGCACGTACTGTTTGCCCAGAGGAAGGTGCCAATCTGCGTGTTTGATTCTGAGAATAGCATTATCACTCACACCCACAACAGACTGACCGCTCCCAGGAAACGGAGGGGGGGGGACCATCTGAATAATGAAAACTTCCTCCACCCAGTGATGCCAATGCAACACAGAAACTGTTTTATTTGTCAATTTACCCATTAAGAGATGGGAGCACAGATAGTGAAACCATCCTTACATCCTCCGCCTTTGCTAACAATTTAGTTTGCACGGTCATGATGGTGTGGATTTAGCTGCCGCTCTGTTCTAAATTTAACTGCTAAGTGATATTAACTTGTTTGCAGATAAGGCTGACATTTTGCGTTGGATAAAATGAAATGTGATAATAAAGTGGCAGATATTGAACCAAGCGCTTTTGATAAAAAATAACTAATAACTAAAATAACAGTATTGCTAAAAATGACTTCCAGCAGATGAATACGAGGTTGCTCACCTGAAATAACTGCGTCAATAAACCTGGCTGGAGATTTTAGGTCTAATCTAGTTCTCGTGATTCTGAAATCTTCCTCCTGACACCGCTAGCCGTCCTCTGCCACCACTCACTATATTGTATGCTAAATTCTTCTCTGTAGGTGTGAGGCTTTGTTGTATTTATACGCATAACACGAGCACACACACACACACACATCTACCGACCTGGACACAAACCGGCTTGTATGTGCTCACGGACACAAAGACACAAACACACAAACAGCCGACTGGCACTGGTGTGGAGGCTCGTGCCAGCTGCATGCTAACCCAGTGTTCTGCAACCCTCTGGAGAGCTGTTCCTGCTCTCCCTCTACCTCGCTCTGCCTCTTCTTCCTCTCTCCTTCTGTCTCCCCCACCACCTCCCACCTTCACCAGTCAAGCACTCACACATGCACCAGCTGATGTGAACACATCCAGCAGCCAGAACACAGAAGGTTGTGTTTATTTCCAGCTTGCCAGCCTTTGAATGCACGGATAGCTGTCTTTCTCCACTACTCCCCTTCTCTCTCTCTCTCTCTCCCCTCATTCACTCCAGGGATGCCCGCAGAAAAATTTTTGGGGGGTGGCCACAGGGTGGCCAGAGAAAATTGCAGGGTGGCCAAGGGTTTTTAAGTAAACTATGCAAAACAATACCCCCCCCCCCAATGCATTAATATAGTGCACTGAGAGCAAACTCTCAATACCTAGCTCTCATTCTCAAAGGCATAAAACTGAAACTAAATATTAGGGACTTTAAAATTTGGATTGTGACAGCCATAATGAGCATGAGCACACTGAATCTGCATTGAAAGAGACATTTATTTGAAGGGCCTGTAGATGGATAAAGATGGGGGAGAAAGAGAGGAGGAAAATATGCAACATTTTATTTCACCACTTGCATAAGATCCTAACCTGTTAGTCTTTGAGCATCTGAAGTTGAAGGCCAGGTGTGGTCTGCATCTTCTGTTTCCAAGCCCTCCACTATAATGGTGTAAATCATGCATTTAATTAGTTATGTGCAAATAAACAAAGCATGCTGTTACTATAAGATTCATCCTATGTTATGAGCCCCTACATTTCAACATCAGGATATCACCTTTTATTACTCTGAAAAGGTGCCCAAAACCCTTGTTAAGTTGACAGACATTAATATTTAATGTCTTAAAATAATGAGGAGAACTTCTAGTCAGAACTGCACTACCATAGGTAGAGAAGGAGAAATATAGTTATGGAAATCACAAGTAATATTACACTGCAAGGAAAATGTCTAGAATTTTGTCCAATTCTGTGATATTGTTCATAGAAAATATAAATCTAGCACAACTGACAATCTTAGAAATTTTGCAGATGACCCGAGTTACCTTCAGCTGCAGTCACAGTGTCCCTCTCTGTCTCTGACCCTGGCTGCCTAGCAATAGCCCTGTGCTGCTCTCATGTAACTGACTGTTTCTTGGGGAAGTAAGAGGATATATACATGGTGGATTTTCTCTTCGTTGTCTGGAAATTGACATGTCGTTAGCACATACTGATTAAATCAAAGCAAACGTCTGTATGACAACAGTTGCCTGGACCGTGGCAGTCAGCTAACGTCAGCTAGAGTTAAATAAAGTTTGCAAGGTGGTTTGAAAATGTTCTTAATCTAACCCAAGTAACACCAACACTATTAACTAGACAATATAAACTTATGAGCGGCTTGATGAAATGAAAATACAATCAGATGAATTTCAATATGGCGGTTTTTATTTTTTTAGAGTACTGGTTAACAAACACTAGCTAACGTTAGCTTGGTAGCTTTATTAGCCCATGAAACCGTAATGTACATTGGACGTGACGTCTAAAACAATGCAATCTATGTTATTGCATAGATTAGCTAGCATAGTCCGTTTCAATGGAAAAGAGTAGCTAGTGTGATTCTTGTTTTTAACACCTTCCTCTGAGTCCATTGTTGAAAGGATCGTATCCACTCTGCTATCCACAACGGCGGCAGCATTCTTATTTACTTCCCGTGTCTTCACTCTGAGGACCTTTTAGTAGGACCCAAAATATGAGGTGCCCTCTGTCTGCCTGATTGAAAATAATTATACTTTTTTAAAATTCGGTCTTGATATGTGTGGAATTTCAAATGAAAAAAAGGATGTTGCGCTGTGTTACTATATAAATATTTATATAATTTAATTTTTCCAGGGGTGGCCAGTGGGGTGGCAAGCTTTTTGTTCAGGGTGGCACTGGCCACCCCTGGCCACCACTTGGGGGCGTCTCTGATTCACTCTCCTCTCTCCCCAGAGGCTTTCTAGCTGCTGGAGCAGTTTAAGGTGTTCTGGAAAATCCATTGTTGGCGTGATAAAGAGTGTGCATGTATGAGTCTGTGTGTATTCTTACTAGCAGATGTTGGCCTGGACCATTGCACGCATCCTTGTCTCCTCCATTCTCCCTGCTCGTAATATTTCCAACACATCAAAGGGAAAGGTTTATGGTCAGACGCTCAAACATCGTCTCACACACTCGTCACCTCTCTCTTTTGTCTAATGTAAAGCCAGTTTTAACTGAAAATGATTCAGTGATAAGCATCATATAAAACAGCAACCATGTGTCTTGCACATGTTAATCCAGAATTTGTGCATGTTCACTTTCACCAATCTTTTAAATGTATTTATTTTCAAAATGTAGGAGTCGATGGTTTTCAGGTGGAACTGGAGCACACAATTCTTACACCAGCTAAAGGCAAAGCCAGTCTGTGAAATTTATAGATTTTTGCTGCATATGGTCAGTATCATATTGAATTTACCCCCGCCATACCAACCTAGACTGCTACAGAAATCCACTGAGTAAGACCTTAAATTGTTTCGCCGAGCACAACAAGCCAGAAAGGTAGAAGTAACACGAAATAATAGTCGCCACATGCAGCTGATGTATAATTCATGCATCAATCCAGCAGATGTGTTGTATAAAGTAATTAACTAATCAGAACAATCAGGAGAGAGAGAAAGAAGGAGAGAGGGAGAATATGAAAGAGAGGAGAGGGAGGCAGAGAAAGGGAGACGGAGCAATCTCCAGATGCATCTGCTTGATGCGCCAAATGAAATCTGTCTGTCTTGGAGGGACGCTTGCAGCAGGAAAGACGAGCAGGGACCCGTGTGCATGCAGCTCTCTTTCTCTCTGCTTTCTCCCCTCTGTCTAAGCTGCTGTGCCTGTCTGATGTTGGCTCAATTCATCAATAAATGTAGTTCAAACAGGGTTCGACTGATACCGCAAACATGTTTTGCATCTTTGCTTTTGGGGAAATAATTTGCTCCCAAATCGCCAGTTTTGTAGCTCCATGCTCGGTTGGCGGAGGAACGATTACCCAATCAACAGAAAATTAAACAACAATAATGCTGTTTATCAATTATTAATGATCAAGAATTTGATCTGGGTTCTTCTTGGCTTTTTATGAGCATCTTTATGAGGGTTTTGGATGTTGGGTTCTGATAAGAAGTAGATGAATAAGAAGTTGACTAATGGTAAAAGACTGTTTTGTTTCAACATTGGTTTATTGTAACCCACAGTTACTCATAATGATTAGCTGTTATGCTATGTTGAGTCAATTGCATGCAGCTTTGCAGTTAGATGTAAAGAATGGCTCTGTGGCTGTTTAAGCCAACTTTTAAAAAATGATACTGTACTTAAACATTATTATAAATTATCTCTTGGAAAGGGACTTTTTTTTAAAACTTTTATTTATAGTCCAAGAATAACCAGTCTTTTTTTTAAATGGGCAGTGGTTGTATACAGGTAGAGAATTATATGGCTTGCTAAGAGTTAAATGATTCAACTTTGGTCCACAGTTTGAAATTTGCCTACATTAAAACGGGGAACTTTTGTGCCAGAGGCTTTCTAGGATTGACTGGTTTCTCAGACTGTAGACTGTAAAATGAAAGAAAAAAAAGAAATCAACTAAGATTAGCCTCTTTGATAGGTTAATAAAATTGTTCCATGTTTAGTTTGTGCGTTTTGTCATTCAACACTTGACCAGAACTGTTGGTCGGGGTTGATTTGTTACAACTGTAATTGGTGTGGAGAAACTCATTTTATAAGTTTTATAGTTATTAGAGCCTGAGCGATTTATTAGCCAGCCAATTAAATCAGATTATAAATCTTTTCAAGATAATAATAATTGCCTGTTTTCCCAATTATATGCCAATATATTTTTGATTTCTCATAAAACAGTACAATGCCGTAGAGCAGGGGTAGGCAACTCCAGTCTTTGAGGGCCAGCATCCTGCAGGTATTAGGAGTTTCCCTGTTACAAAACGCGTTGTGACTTGTGCAGTTTCACATCAAGCTCTGTTCAAGTCTGCTAATTAGCCATTGATTGGAGTTAGGTGTGTTGCAGTAGAAAAACTCCTAATACCTGCAGGATGCCGGCCCTCAAGGACTGGAGTTTCACACCCCTGCCGTAGTGTTGGAGTTGCGCAGAATGATATCGTTCGACCTTTTGTCCACTAGATGGAGTTCCGACTCCATTCAATCCTCAGTTCTCACCGCTGTCTTCTCACTAACTACAGCAGTAAGCTACAGGCAACGCTATGGGGGGGGGGATTAACAACTCAGCATATCTCCAGTTTTAGTTTAAGTCTTTGCCGTGTCTCATGATAGTGATTCGTGTTTCATTGCGTCGGCATTGCTGAAATTGTGCTAACCTAGCTTAGGCTACTCCCTGCCTGTTCATGTTAGCACTTACATTCTATTGTTATGCCAACCTGGGGTATGTTCAAATTCAGGGGCCACGTCTTTCAAAGGACGCGTTCTACCCTGTATACGTCGGCCAGGTCCTCCTTAGCCCACGTAAGGCGGAAGTGACAGGCTGTTAGATTTGGACGGTTTAGCCTCCTCAGCACATCTCTTGTTGCTTAGCAACTGTGACAGGGCTAAATTGAAAGAAAATGGAGCTCCTAAATATCAGTCTTACCATTGTTCTGCTGATTTTAGAGGAGTTACAGCAGCTTTACAGTTGGCGGCGGCATGTTTTATGACTTCAACTGAGAGAAAATTAAATCCAGGTAAATTTATTTTGTAAAGTTTACAGGATTTCATGAGTCTCACGCTAACTTTAGCTAATTTCATGACAACAGCAAATGAAAGACTGCTATATTAACTTGTACACAATAATAAAATCATATAATAAATAATGTGAAAATGTCTCTACAGCAGAGGTGTCTAAATTTTTATAATATCCCGTGAGGCCTGCAGTGCATCTTGGGATAGAATTAGTCGAGAAGGATACATTGGATCATCCTTAAAATCTGGGGGAAATGAGGCCACATTTGTAGGCTGCATTTGAAGGAGCCTTCGAATATGAACAGTCTTTGTCACATCGCTGTGACCTAAGCGGTCTTCACCGTGGAAAGATGTAGCCCCCAGATTTGGACACAGCTGTAGCATAGTGTCAGCTAACAGCTTAGAAGTTAGTAAGTAAGTGCAGAAATAACTAGGGGCAGGAAAAATATCGATACATTGAAATATTGCTATATTTTCATATGCCAGTATCATATCAATATTTAAAGTCATAGTATTGTTCGATTTTACTGACGAAATCTTGCGAGTTTTTGTCATTTTGTTAAGAAATCTCGTGGGTTTTCATGAAATCTCGCGAGATTTGTGACCATTTATATACTTAAAATGCAACTCTGCCAAATACGACATGTTTAACATTTGAGAAAGGCGTCTCTGGTTTTTATTTTGGTTCATATGAATCTGGACTTTATGGCAAAGAAAATAACGGAGTAGAGAAAAAGTGATTTAATGTTTCCATCTTTCCTTCTCCATCCCTGTGTCTCTCTCTTCACAGTTGTCCTAAGCTGGAGGACCTGCCGCCAGAGCAATGGAGCCACTCTACAGTAAGAAACGCCCTCAAGGAGTTACTCAAAGACATGAATCAGAGCTCTCTGGCTAAAGAATGTCCTTTATCACAGGTGCTGAAGCCCAAACTGTCTATTCAAAAGAAGGGAAAAAACAATTTAAGAAAACAGATAAAAACTCAACCCTTTCCCCCTGCTACCATAACCACACACCAATACAAACACCCCTATCTCCATCACCTCCGTCTTTTATCCTTCACTTATCAAATGCCCTGAGTTTGATCAAGTGGGAAAGAGAATTGGCATAGAAAATCCAAATCAATGGCTATTGTAATCTGTTTGCCGCAAGATTTTTTTTTTTTTTTTTTGTTTTGTTTTGTTTCGTCGCCCACAGCACACACACATACACACAGACGTAAATGCAATGGCAGCCAAAAAGCAGAGGTGTTCTTGAACATATGGTTATTGTTAGATAAACATTGGACCGAACCCAGAACGATCCGGATTGTTTCTGCTCTTTCTCTGTTTTGGTTCATTCTGAACATTTCACCGCATCGGGCTGGAGAATTGCACATTCACATGTTAGGTGTTAGATTCTGTTGTTTTGTCGGTGGGGAGGTACAATAGAAAGCACTAGCGCAGATATTGTATAAACAGGCGGTGGAGTCTGTATATCACAGAGGCAGCGCCGAGTGAATGGAATGAAAAGGCAGTATATCTCTCACAGCGCCCAATAATATGTGTGTGTGTGAGACAGAGTTACAGTTCAAGATATGTGTGCGCTTGAGTATGCTGGTGAAATGTCAATGTACAGAACGTATGTGTAAATGCTAGCTGTGTTTTATGTGTGTGTACATCCAAGCATGTCCATAAGTGGCTTCAGTTTGAAGCCAGCTCTCCTCCCAGGCCACCGTATGGTCACCTGGAGACCCTCATTTGTGCTGTGTGTGTGTGTGTGTGTGTATTTGGGCAAGCGAGTGACTGCTCTGTGTGTGTGTATTGGTGTGTGTTTAGCTGGGCATGAGCAGTGCACTGATGATGTAAAGAGTCCCTGGGTGGCGTTCAGGCGGAGCCCAGCCCGGTCTGGTAATCACCCTGTTTACGGTCCATATGTGAAGACGGCTCAGCGGAGAGCACACGCTAGCTCTGAGGATTTAACACACATGGCAGACTCAGGCTGTCTCCATCCTGACACACACACTTGTCTCGAATTAAATTGAGAGATTGTTGATGTTTTTTGTTTTTCTCAGAGGATGAAAGGTGCTTCTGAGAATAACCAGAGCAGACTTGGTGTGTCTTTGTCGTCTGTATATTAACAATTCTTCGTTAGCCATTGTTGGTTTGTGTAAACTCAAACACACCCCTCCAAGTTTTGAATTTAAAGATTACGTGGCAGGTTTTCTGTGTTTCATAATCTAGTGAGCTCCACGTACTGAAAGATGGCTGCCATGATGGCGTTTGACATCTGCTGCTCTGTGGCTGCTACACTCAGAGCAGCGGTTTGCTCTAAATAAACTCAGCTCAGCTGCGTTGTCAACACCTCGCTAAGATAAACTGACCCCCCGCCTTTGGCCCTCCCTCTGATTTTTTTTTATCCCCCAAAAAGTGAAGCCAGTGGGAGGAGAACAGGGTGTAGCAGGAGGGAGAGGAAGATTGGCACCTTTTTTTGGGATTAGTGTTTCCTTGATATTCTGCTGTGTAATCCCAGAGTGAGAGAGAGGTTCACAGATGATTCGCAGCGACTGAGGAAGTGGAAGGGAATTTGCTCTAAGGAGACGAAGGAGGAGGAGAACAGAGAAAGGAGTTCGGCGGGGGGACTATTTTGTGAAATGCTTCTTTTGTCCGCTACCATGTCAAACATTTAGTTTCAGCCTTTTGTGGGGGGAGTCACGCTTTGTGTGTTTGCCCTACAAATGGCACGAGGATGGAAGGCATTCACTCATGGCCATTGTCCGTCCGCAGGAGGAACTGATTCTGACCTGCACACACCAGAAGCACAAAAAAACAGCAAAATGAAACTTCTGGCTCTTCTTCAGTCCACCAATCAGCCCTTTTTTAAGTTGTTTTTTTGCGACAGAGGTTGCTACTAAGCTTCGCAACCCCCTCACCAGTTTTCCCAGAAACTATGGCAACAAACGAGACCCCCCTCCACCTTTCCCCATTGCCGCCACCACCTCTTCTTACCCACCCCCTGCTCGCTCTCTCTCACTCAGCGGCCCCCCGATGCACCAGCTGCTGCAGCGTTGTAGCAGCAAATAGTCATCAAAATGCCATCTTTGCAGACCTTCACCACCTCGGCTGCCACCGGCGCAACCAGGGTGCCAGTGCATGTATGAGTCTTCACATAAGTGTGTGTTGGGATGAATAGTTTTCGGGGGGGGTCATCCCAGTTGAGGTGGATGTGTGCCATAATTGAGCTCTGCTAGATGTTGGCGAGAGACAAGGCACAGTTTCTCAAATAGGATCTGTTTTCCCCCCAGCTGATTCAAGACATCAGGCGAAGTTGGAATTGTGTGAGTGTGTGTATGTCTGCAGGGGTTGGACTTGGTGTGTGTTTGCGTGTGTGTTCTAGTCTAATGCTGGCAGCTGGGTGCCTGCTGTAAGGTTAGACCGAAACATCAGCCAGACGATATTTGCGGTTTTTGCTGGTATCAGCATCAGGCGATACGTCTGGTTGGTTGGCCGGCTGATACCCCCACTCTGTATGATTTACAGACTACATCGGCTGGCCATTATTTTAGGCCGATATTTGGATTTTTCTTAGCTGGTATCGGCATTGGGTGGTACATTTGTTGTGTTGGCCGATGCGCCCACTCGGCATGAATTATAGACTTGTGTGTGTGTGTGTGTATATATATATCCTATCCTATCCCACTAATTACCGATAGATGGACACATTGAGCGGCCAATATTTTAGGCAGGCAGATATTTGCATTTTTTGCTCGTATCGGCATCCAGTGATACATCAGATGTGTTGGCCGATGCCCCCACTTAGCATGAATTACCGACTTTTTCTATATATATTTATATATGTATATTAAGGATAGACAAATACATTGGCCAGCCAATACTTCAGGCAGATATTTGCATTTTTTGCTCGTATCGGCATCCGGCGATAGGTTTAATGTGTTGGCCGATACCCCCACTCGACATAATTTTCAGACTTTTTTATATTTTTTTTTATATATATATATATATATATATATATATATATATATATATATCAAGGATGGAGAGATACATTGGCCGGCCAATGTTTTAGGCCGATATTTGCATTTTTTTGCTGGTATCGGCATCAGGTGATACAGTGGGTGTGTTGGCCGATACCTCCACTTGGCATAGTTTACAGACTTTTCTTATAGATTTATTTATTCCAAGTTTAATGTTTATATATAATATGTTTACAAGTGCGCCGTTTCTTTTTTTATAAATTCACTTTAAGTACTTTGTTCTTTGTTTATATGAAGAAGTTGTAAAATTACTTCATTTTATCCTTCGTTAAATTAAATTGTGAATAGAATGCAGTATCGGCCCCGAATATTGGCAGGTTGTGTCGGCCATCGACTGAGGCTGATGAGAAAATATCGGTATCAGCCCTAAAAAATCTGTATTGGTCGATCGCTAATATATATTTATTACAAGTTTAATGTTTCTATTTAAAATTTGTTTACAAGTGCACAGTTTCTTTTTTATATACTTATTTGAAGTACTTTGTTCCTTTTTATATATAAAAGAGTTGTAAAATTACTTTATATTAGTTTGTATCCTTCATTAGATTAAATTGGGAGTCAAATACAGTATTGGCCCCAAAATATCACTAAGTTGAATATCACCTGATGAGAAAATATCACCATCGGTATCGGTCCTTATCCTACAGTACCTGCTTGCTGCACTGCTTGCACTCACACACATAGAAACACACACTCCTCTCTTCCTGTCTCCCATGTTGGAGAGTGGAGTAGATGTTGGGGACTGATAGTAGCCCAGTGCCACTTCCTGGTCTTGCTGATAAGCTCTCTGTGCTGCAGATGGCTATCACTTAAAGGGTCCACGCACACACACTCACAAACTGGGACTCTTGCACACACACTCGCCGTCTTGCTACCTGTTGACAAACCCAAGCACAGCCCTCCTGCTGGCACCGCAGTGGAAGCAGAGGCTCTGGTTATCTGCTTGATTTCACTTAGTGCGTATGCACGTGTGTGTGACAGAGCAGCGGGGAGAGGGGAGGATAGGTGTGTGTGTGTATTGTTTCCCTCACACATACAGGCAGGGCCCCCTGTGAGAGGTAGAGTGATGTATTGAGGGAGAGGGCTGATTAATGAGGAGCGTTTATTAGAACATCTGTGTCAAAGATGGCGGAGGAAGAGGGAGAGAGAGATCTGCAGGCCTCTTGTTTGTTGCCTGGAGCCGCCTTAGCCCAGATATACTGTAAATAAAACATGGCAGGCTGGAGGAGAGGAGTTCATTATCCCACCCACCCCCAAACTTAAAGGAGAAGTCTTCTCACTTTAAATATATGATGATCTGACGGATCTTTGGGTTGGGAGTTGGCTACCAGATCCAGGTTAAAGTGGAATGTAGCGTTTTGCTGCCAAATCTACAAATTATCATCCCAAATATTCACTTTTTTTCCCAAGGTAATAGATCAAGAAGAATTCCAGTTTCTCTGGCTTTTACACATCCTAAGATACAGAGAGGAACGGCCATTTTAAGAGCATACAAGGGTGAACTTAGCAGTTAATGCTTCATAATAACAATATTGCGTAAATCCAGCAGAAGGAACTGCTTCATGCATTCTCCTATTAAAAGGCTAATTCTGACTTCCTAACCCGAACCTGAACTCCATCAGGGTTGTTATTGAATGAAGGCTTTTCAATATATCTGTAAAAGGCTGCTTTGTTATACTGAGCAAGTCCAACTGCAGACCTCTTCACCCCCCCTTGTTTCTCATCATGACGGGATGATGCACCGCAGCTTGGTTGGCACAGATTCACACCCAGCTGCAGTCACCAATGTGACTCTCCTCAGCTGTCAATATTTTTTTTTCCCCCTGAAAGCAAAAAACAGAAGCAGCTGAATGTTGTGACAAAAGGGAAGCACTTGTGACTCCACCTGGTGTTCGCAGGTATGGAGAGACTGGCTGCTGAGGTTGAGCTCTTCCAGGGTTCCAACGTGTCTTGGAAAACATGGAAAATGATTGTTCAGTCATTGAACGCGCATGAAAATTTCCTGGAAAAGCTTGAGTTGTCCTGGAAAATGACTTTTCCTCCAGCTGCCTCGTCTCTGCTGTGTCTTTACTTCATTGCTACTTCGTCGCGACTTCGTCTCGGCTTCGTCACTGCTTCTTCGCGGCTTCGTCACTGCTTCTTCGCGACTTCGTCACTGCTTAGCCTCTGCTTCATCTCTGCTTTGTCTCTGCTTTGTCTCGGCTTCGTCTCTGCTTCATCTCAGCTTCGTCTCTGCTGCGTCTCTGCTGTGTCTTTACTTCATTGCTGCTTGGTCTCGGCTTTGTCTCGGCTTCATCTCAGCTTTGTCACTGCTTCGTCTCTGCTGCGTCTCTGCTGTGTCTTTACTTCATTGCTGCTTGGTCTCGGCTTGGTCTCTGCTTCATCTCAGCTTTGTCACTGCTTTGTCTCTGCTGCGTCTCTGCTGCGTCTTTACTTCATTGCTGCTTCGGAGCAACTTCGTCTCTGCTTCGTCTCTGTTCTGTCTCTGCTTGGTCTCTACTTCGTCACTGCTTTGTCTTGGCTTCGTCTCTGCTTCATCTTGTCTTCGTCTCTGCTGCGTCTTTACTTCATTGCTGCTTCGTCTAGGCTTCGTCGCAGCTTCATCTCTACTTCGTCTCTGCTGCGTCTTTACTTCATTGCTGCTTCGTCTCGGCTTCGTCTCAGCTTCATCTCTACTTCGTCTCTGCTGCGTCTTTACTTTATTGCTGCTTCGGCTCGGCGCTGCTTCAGCGCAGATTTGTCTCTGTTTCATCTTTACTTCATTGCTGCTTCGCCTCAGCTTTGTCTTGACTTAGTCTCTGCTTCATCGCTATTTCATCACTGTAAAAAATATAAACTACAGTTGTAGAACACTTCTCCAAAAGCTCGGGGTGGAATTTATGAGTCCGTTATGATAACTTGCCTTGCACTGTAGCAGCTGGAAAAGTCCTGAAAATGTCCTGGAAAAGTCCTGGAAAATAACTTCAGGATGTTTTCTGCTGTTATCCCTGCAGGATGCAGCCTTTAAGATTCTTTAAGATTGAAACTTTTCATGAGGAGATCTTGTGTTTCTGCCTGTATATGTGCATCTTTTAAAGTTTTTATGATGATCTGTCCGACTTGGCATCAGCGGCCCGACTCTATGTGCGTGCAGCTTTAACAGAGAGGTCAGGAGTTCAGAGTTTGACCGACCTCGCTGATGGCACAGCTGTCACCCTTTACCCTCCTTTTGTGCAGAAAAGCTGCAGCCGGAGAACCAGAATCATCCCAGCACACTTTTATTTGTGCTCTGGCTGCCGTGCTACTCTGCCAGAAGGTTCCTCCCCACCAACCTCCAAGCGCATATATTATAGAAAATGATAAAGATGGCATACCTATAATTTGAAAACAGATGGTTTGGTTCTTTTGAATATTTATAACAATCAAAAACAATTTCTCCTGCACCAACCTCAGTATTCACCCGGAGGCTGGCAAGGTGTTAAAACATTCATTTTAATGAAACTGGCTGATGAAGGGAGGGGGGGGGGGGGCAAAACAGGCTTTGTTTTTTTTCTTTCTCAGGTGAGGGAAACAGTTGAAGTAAATGTGGAGAGGGCAAAGAGCTGACTGTATTGGGAGACTTGGGAGCACATGTGCATCATAACGACATGCTTGTTGAGGCCCCCTGAACTGCTTGAAGTTGTCTCCAACAGATTGCATGAATAAAAAGCTGAAAAATAAAAAAGATTGTCTGTTTACATTGCCCAAATCCACAGCAGGTAAATACCTTATTTTGCCTTTTGCTATTTGATGTTTATTAAAAAGAAAAAAAAATGAAAGAAAACCACACAAACTCAACGGCATTTGATAAAGGAAGACATGAAATCTTGTTTGGTGGCATTTCTTATTTATTTATGTTTTTTACAAGATCCAAAATTCTGCATGCCTTATATGTTTGGGGTTTTTTGGTTTTGATACTGGGCTTTACCATATCCTTTTATTTTATTTGTTTTGACAAGCTGCATGTTTCACAAGCGTTAATATTATCTGTGCATGTCCCACAATAAGAATCTAAAGTCTCCCTCTCTCCTCCATCAATCTCTCTCTTTCAGAGTATGATTTCCTCCATTGTGAACAGCACTTACTATGCAAATGTGTCGGCGGCGAAGTGTCAGGAATTTGGGCGCTGGTATAAACATTTCAAGAAGACAAAAGATATGATGGGTAAGCAAAACGGAGGGGCGCAAAGTATGGTGCTCACACTTTTTGTCTCTTTGCGCACACACACACACACACACATTTACACATTCACACAGTCATCATTACAATATGTGCCCTAACCAGCCGACTCTTTGTCTTCCTGCTGTTGCATGCAGCACGAATACATTTTTATCTCGTTATCTAATAATTCCAGATTACTCTGTGCAGTTGAACCCAGTGTTATCTCTGAATCATCCATTATTGCTTTAACTAACAGTACCGCCAGAGCCAAACTGAGGCCTCTGACTTTATTTTTTTATTTTCCCGTACATTTAACTCTTTAGTTTTCCCTCTTCCAAAGGCAGCAATGACTTTAACTGGCCATTGCCTTGTCTGAAATTAAATTTCCTTATCTACCCTCCACCGATGCATTGCTTTATATCATCTCAAAAAACATCTCCTTTGACCTGCCAGGAAATGGGGTTACGCTGCAAAATACCAGTAGCACCCGGGCTGGAGATGGAATTCCCATATATTTTTCTGCCTTTTGATTAAGCAGAACGACTGCGTGTTTAGAGACTCACAAGGCAGCGCTGTGTTGAGATATTAGTTTTAGCAATCTGTTGAACTTAATCTTTTTTCTCTGCCAGCGTGCTACTGCTCAGTGATGACAGAGGAGATACTATATCAAAATGTTTTCACAGCCTCCATGCAAATAGTGTGTTGTGATCATATCTTATCTGATCCTTTTTTTTTTTTCTGTTAAAGTGACTTAGTTACTTCAGACCTGCTGCACTTGTGTATTCTCTTGCATACTCCTCCACATTTTCTGTCACAGTTGTTTTCTGTCTGGTTTTATGTTCTTTAAAAGTGGAACCGCTTGCAGCTGCCAGTCTGGCGTTGTAGCGATGCTGATGTTTTATTCTGGAGTGGGAGAGCCAGTCTGTAGGAAGTCTTAACCCCTGTGTTTCTTTCCTCACGACTCTACATTGTGTGCTGTGTGTCTGTGTGCGACTGTGTTTGTGCGTGTGCGCATGTGCGTGCCCTGCCATCCGACCGTGCAGGCATGCGCCAACCCTCCCAGCTGGAGGGCTACCTGGGGACGTGTGTCCTCCGCGAGAGCCCGCGTGCCAATGCACTAGGTATGTTCCAACATGGGCACACACACAAACACACGTATGCAGACGACTTTCGATGGTTTTAGGAAGAGATTTTCTCCAGATTCTCCAGAGCCTACATTCAATCTTTTATGCATAAGCTACATGCCTGATAGTTGGCCTCTGACTTGCCTGAGTTAAATCTTCATTATAATCTTTATCTTGATTTAAAAAAAAAAAACTTTAAACTAATTTTAAAGTCATCTGAAATTAAAGTCTGGTTGGAATTAGCCTCTTGCTCTAAACCAGGAGTCTCCAAGTCCGGTCCTTAAGATCTACTATTGTGTAATTCTTAGAGCATACTCTCTCCAACACACCTGAATCAAATGGCTTATTCCCCCGTGCACATGTCATTCAGCTTTGCAGAGGTCTGGTAACGAGCCATTTGTTTGATTCAGGTGTGTTGGAGAAGGGATGCAAACAAAATGTGCAGGATAGTAGCTCTCGAGGACTGGAGTTGGAGACCCCTGCTCTAAGCAAACAGCCTCACAGTAGCAAAGCTAGCCTGAAGAGCTAAAAACAACTCTTTTTCCAGCTTATGCATTTTGAAATGCCCTCTTTCTGTCTGAAATGCTCCGTTTAAGCTGCCGTCTCTGAGGCTACATTCTCAAAAAGCCCCTCTTTGCTCTGATTGGTCAAGTTTTTCTGCAGAAAGCTTCTTATTTTTTGTCTTGAGGTGTAAATTATCCATTATGTGTTACAGTAGCTGGGTTTCCATTGCACTTTTTTTAAAAGTAAAAGTGAGATTTCCTAATTGCGATACATTATGTAGGGGTTTTCATTAAATGATGGAAGCCGTAATCCTCGTAAAATCCCGTCCCGCGAGACTCCACTTTAAGAAGGATGGAGACGCAAAACATTTTGTGTTTCAGAGCCGCTGCTGCTCCTCATCAGGAGATGATAGCAGTGGGTGATGATTCAGAAGCGAAGTCCGTATGTACGGGGCCCTCTGATCACATCGGCAATAAAACTCGTGGCAACTTCCAGGACAGACGCTTGAAATGTAACACAAATTAAAAACCTCTCAGGATCAATTGCTGGCATGTGGATCTCATTTCTTGATTTTGCATTACACTTTTATCCGGTACCCAGTTCTGACTATAGGCGCATTCACACTCTAGAAGCCTTTTGAGGTTCCTATAACCTTTTCAGGAACGGGACCGTTTTTTGCGCATTCGGACAGACAGGAACTAGGGACCACAGCCCTCGGTTCCTATAAGCATTTTAGCTCCTATTCTTTTCGTGGTTCTATAGCAGGGATCACCAACTCCGGACCTCTTGGGCCAGTGTCCATAAGATCTTCAGTGAGTCCCTGTGCCAACACACCTGGCTCAAATTAATGAGTCATTGTGCAGAACTTTATTGGTCGATAGATCCATTTAATTCAGTCAGGTGTCTCTTTTTAAGATTAGGATTTTTTTATTCCTATTCACCTCGCTGCAGAAGGGTAATGTTGAAAACCTTCTGGACACTGGCCCAAGAGGTCCGGAGTTGGTGATCCCTGTTCAGTAGGGACCAATAAGACGAAGGTGTTTGTTTAGTGGCGAAAAAATACCAAACAATAGAATAATGTCTTAAATATTTACAGATACGACACAGATACAACCGGCGCACGTTTAATAAGTTAAACTTGCGTTTTCTCCCTTGTCTTCGTCGCTCTGCCCTCCTTTCTCTCTCCATAAAACGAAGTCCAGTACTGCCTGCTGCTGGATTCTTCTTCTAGTGGCTCTTCTGTGCTCTTCCAGCCGCGATGTTCGATGCCTGATGTGATCGTCCATGATTAATAACCCCGTTATGCAGACCGTGAAAACAGCGGTGTTTCTTCTCTTCTTACTTTTTGCAGGTTTTGTTTTATTTTGTTAGGGTAAAAAGTAGCATGTCTGTCACAGACAGTTGCATCACATCGGCCCCCAGCAAGGTCCTGAACTCGTGCAAATACAAAATGAAACAGTTCCCCTGGAGAGGGGTAGTTCATTGAACCAAATTCAAGGTGAGCAGTTTTTAGAACTTCTCTGTCCGAATGTGGTTTATCTGGGATGTTCGTGATGCAGCTGTTGACTACTAAGGTGCAGCTATAAGATGTTATCCTGTTGTTACACATTATTAAATCGTACCAACAAATAATTAATGCGGGAACAAGATAAGAGTTGTGGTGTAACAAATGTGTGGAAACGACATAAATTAACTGGTTCTCAGTCGTAACTAATACATGGAGATCTTAAACCACATCTGCGTGTTTTCCAGAAATGAACTCCGAGTTCTGGCGATTTTGGGATTTTTCATATCGGCCTATGAGTGTCTGGTAAAACTTCCTCCATCACTCCAACTCAAAAATTATTGCTTGTAAATGATCATAAACATCATAATTAAGACGTCACACCTGAGGGCGTGTAAAGGCGAAAAAAAGTGTTTCTATTACAACTTTGTGACAAACTGCTTTATTGAAACATCTGAAAAACCGCCTCATGAGAGCATAAAAACTTTTTTGTTGGTAGGTGTTTCCATTACCAGTTTTTAATTGTGATATTCAGGTTTTGCAAAATTCTAGGTGTAACAGAAACGCAGCTGTGGTGATGTAACACATAATGGATGGATTGGATAGCTTTGATGGGACATGATGCCACTCTTCAAATAGAATAATTGGCTTAAATTTCTGTAATCTTGAATTTAAAGATGCATAAAATGCTTAACTTTTCATTTTGTTTTTGTATCGTCTCGGGTACGTCAGTCCTGATAAGCACCTAACCACGTATGTATCTGTACACAGAAGCAGCGATAACATCTTAAGATTTGCTAACTGACATTCACACAAACTCTAGTACCCACATGTTTGTTGGCCAAACCTCAGATACAAAACACTGGCACACAAGCCTCAGGTGCCCACCACAGGCTCGTGGCAACACCCCCAACCTCTGTATTCACAACGAGCTGCCGTCTGCTCCGCGTGGCCACAAACGCAAAGGAAAACACGGGAGGTATGCCAAACGCAAAGGCTGGAAGGAGCAGCACGGCCATCCCTTTGTGCTTTGGCAGTAGCATCTTACGATTCCCTGCGTTTACGTCACCACCCTGCATTTAACAAGCAGCTGGAGCCTGAAGTCACAGGGAGTAAGTACCTGATCACAGGTGCTGCCAACTTACTCCGCTCAAGTGTTACCGGCAGCCAGCGGGTGTAGGGAGACCGCTTTTGACTTGTGCAGGGAGGTGAACGTCAGAGGGAGAGTTGGGTCAATGTCTTGTTCTCATTCCCCCTCTCTCTCTCACATTCAGAAACACAGACACACACACACTCTCAGTCCCTCCCTCCTGCAGCCCACATCCCATTCCCATTGTGTGTTTAATCCGGGGCTCTTTTGTGGCAGGATTCCACACGAGGACTCCCGCTTCTGTGGCAGTCTTTTTCTCCCAGGGCCTGCCATGCTCTTCTGTCACCCCTTCTCTTTTCAATTTGCATGGAAATGCCTCCATGTGCCTCTGTGTTTGTGTGTTGTGAGTATGCCCCCCAGCAGTCTGTGTGAGCAAGCATATGCACACACACACTCGCATATGAGTGAATAGGCATGCCATACCATCAGAGCCAGGGAATGCCAGGGATTATGAGCAGAGATGTGATTATTACCAAGATTTTTTTTTTTTTTTTTTCCTTTTTGTTTTGCGGTCCCCACCCCTCCAGTCCTCATCATTTTGTTTTTGACAAACACTCAAAACACCCCTCTTGGCTGGGTGTGTTGTGTTTACTGATGGTTAAAAAGCAGATAGCTCATAAGGGTGATTATTGTGGATATTTTTGGAAAACATCCATCTTTTTCCATCTAAAATTCATTTTATTGAAGGACCCCCACTCTTTTTTTTTTTTTTTTTTTTTTTTTTTATCTCTGTTAACACCAATCTCATACAGGATGTGGAGGCCGCAGCCCACATCTGAGGTGTTAATGTTGCCATTCATACGAATCCTTAAACGCTGCCCCCTCACTCATTCGGCACAGTATATGCAAAAAAACAAACCTCAGCATAAGTGATTTCCTTAAAGAGAAGCAGCAACCTGAAAACATTCAGCCGTTCCAACTGCTTATTCACCTCATTGTGGGTAGCACTTTGAATGTTAAATAATTGTTTTCATCCTCTAAGCTCATAATTTAAACCTGTCTTAAAATATTCCCCAGCAGCCATTATAGGACTTAAGGATTCCCAAAGCAAGAGATACCACAAACATCTCCAAAAAACGCCATTAAATGAACACACATGCATTTTTTTTTTTCTTTTTTCTTTTAGTTTTCAGGGTGTTAAAGCCAAATCAGTAACAGATTCAAACAAGGTAGTTTCTATATCCTCTGATGTGTACTCCTTCTGTCTTCATCCACTTCACATTTATATTTAAACCATCCTCCCCTAAAAATGTCATATTGGCCAGCGTGTGTTCCTTATTTTAGAATTAAGGATGCAAAGAGAGAATCAGATTTAGCAGTATTGCTTCTGCCTTTGTGGATACACACACGCACATTAATCCTGCACCTACACACACACACATACACACACTCTACTGTCTGTGCAAGATGTTTTTTTTTTTTTCCACATGAGGCCACAGACATTCTGAACTTAATTTTGAAGGCATGGGTTGTGGAAGACACAGGTCAAACACAATGAAGCTCTTATCTGGGTTTCCATCTTTTTGGCTTTTCTTTTTTTTTTCCAACCGCCCGCTGGCTGATTAGCTGTGTCATATCCAGTCGGGGAGGAAGAGGGCTTTGAAGGCCACTGGTTATGGGAAGGACACCAAAATCCAGTAACTTTTTGATAATAATTTGGTTTCCTTGATTTGGTTTGGAAGCCTCACTGGTTGCAAAAATGTATTCCCTTCACATGGAGAGTAAACAGGAATGTTAACTGACAGGCGGAGATCCACCCGAGGCAAAAATCTGATCCAAAACAGACCTGGTCTGTTTCATTTCTTCTGATTAGAGACTATGGTTATGGTCCCATCAAACTCATGTCCACGATTGGATGAATGAAATCTGAATTTTTACAACACACCCTGATCATCTCTCTCTTTTAAAGCTACTGTATTTCTCCAGGGTTTCTTTCAGGAGTTTTTGAAACTGTGGGGGAGGCTTTGTACCCCCCCACCTCCCAAGAAATGGAAAATTTTATCAAAACTTAAAAACTTTTACACATGAACTAAGGATAGACCGATACATCGCCCGGCTGATATGATACATCGCCCGGCTGATATTGTGGGCTGATATTTGTGGGCTGATATTTGTGTTTTTACTGGTATTGGCGTCGGCCGATACATTGGGTGTGTTGGCCTATACCCCCCCCTTTCAGCATAACTTACAGACGGGCATCTATGCAGACAGCAGTTCTTTCTATCCATCTGTCTCTAATTTTTTGTAATTCTTATTTATTTGATTGGGGCGCTATATGTTAACGGGCCAACATGAGAATACATGAATGTAAACATGCCTGGTTCTACCCGAAAGCTAATTTACACGCATATATATATATATATATATATATATATATATATATATATATCATATTAGGGCTGCCAAAAACTGACAAACTATTGTTTGTCAAACAATTGATTGTATGTCAATTGTAGCATATTTACAGTACCAGTCAAAGGTTTGGACACTTTCTCATAGAATGTGATGGAAAGATGTGCCCAAGCATTTGGCTGGTAATGTGTGTGTTTATTTATGTCAAAATACAATTCATGAAAAGCTGACAGACAAGGCAGTAGAAGGTACAGTGGCGATTCTGAGGGGAAAAACAAAGCTTTTAAACAAGTGATAAGTCGATTATGAAGTTATTCGCAGACTATTTTGATAGTCTCTACCTCTTACTGAAATGATGTCAAACCATTTAAATCAATATTAAATCATTGCACAACAATATCACGCGACCACGTAGCAGCGCTATCCAGTTGATACTGTGCCTCCAGGGTAAGGGGACAGTTTGCTGTGGGGACGCATTTGTACCAAAACCCGCCTGATCCAGCCCGGCACAGACCTGCGGGTGGAAACGGGGTTACTGTAATGCTGCCACACTTGAGCGAGCCGCAGGAGAGCCGGACTGGAAGTTGAGACTCCAATTATCCAAGTTATTTTGCAGAGCAGTGTCACATTTCACACTCTTATTATGGTTTGTAAATGTGCGCATGTATAGACTTAATGTTTATATGGATCGCTGTAACATCTGAGACAAAAGTTGATATTTCTGAAAGCATGGTGGTTTTTATTTTGGTGTGGTGTCGCACCACGATCATTTACATGTAGTGAAACCTGTTCTAAATGTTTCCTTGTAATGTTTTAAGTGATAAGTCATTGATTTTAAAAAAGAAAATCCATATTTACTTCTGCCCTTCCCTCTCTCTGCAGCAGAGATGGACGGTCTGTCTGATCTGTCCCCTCCCGGCTCAAACCACAACCACAACCATCTGGGTTTCTCCCAGCAGCAGCCCATCCCCGGCAGCACGGCAGAGCAGACCCCGTCCTCGCCAGTGCCGCCTCTTCCTCATGCTCCGCCCCCGCACGGAGGCCAGACCGGCGGCCGGCAGCCACAGCTTCCGGGTTTGCACCACCCGGGCTTGGTGTCCACGCCCATCAGCCCCCAGCTGGTCAACCAGCAGCTTGTGATGGCACAGATCCTCAACCAGCAGTATGCCGTGAACCGGCTGCTGGCGCAGCAGTCCTTGTCGCAGCAGTACCTCAACCACCCGCCTGTCAATCGCAGCTCCCACACCAAGCCCCTGGAGTCGCAGGTGGCGTCCAACACGGAGGTTTCCTCTGAAATTTACCAGTGGGTGAGGGACGAGCTGAAGCGGGCCGGCATCTCACAGGCCGTCTTTGCCAGAGTGGCCTTCAACAGAACCCAGGTGAGGACCGAAAACTGGACACATCGCCCTAGTTTTGTGTATTCCATGTCCCCAACATTTACCTGGTATTAACAAGCTGTTCATTTTGTTTTGGCTATAAAACGTAGTGGCCTTCTAACCCTTCAGCTGAGCTGCTGGTGTCCTTTTTAATGGCTAAATGACCAAAAGATATAGGGTACTTTAACCCAGATAAATAAGGGATTAAGCAAATGGTAAAAATTGTTTCAAGCAACAATGATTAAACAAAAAAAAGAAACAGAAAAGAAAGTTATTATCTCTAGGGAAATCTGCCTGTTGGCTGCAGACTGAGATCGAGACATCTCAGACTGAATCAAATTAGATAATAATGCGGATCAATTGAATTGACCTTTGTTACGGACTCCATTATCATTCACATTTATAACTCCAAATTATTTAGTTTTGTATTTGAAGCATTCAGAGTTTATTCCAAGTAAAACATTTCCCTGTCATTCGTAATTAAATGTAAAAGAAGCACAAATGGCAGATTTAAAAAGTTAAGAGCTGCTTCCTGGAAAGCAACGAGGCGACAAATAAAAGTCCACACATACAGTAAATAATCTCAAAATCTATAAAGGCCCAACTTATGACATCAAACCTCAAAAAGATTTGCCCCTCACTATGAAAGAGTTCCCACCAGCATCATGCTTCGACAAGAAATATATCAATTTAAGGAATAAGCTAAACAATTTCACGGTACCTCATTTGCGAAAAGTGTAAGAAAGGCTTACTGTTTGAAGCCGCAGCCTATATCTCATTCATAATTATCGTTCAGTACAGATAAGATCTGCTGTACATGAGGAGAGCTGGCAGTCTGCCATGTGAACGATCCCAGGTTTGGTCGTAGCAGCAAGAATATGTTGATTCCCTTCATACACATGCACACACTAAAATGGGAGCCAGAATTTCTTATATATACATTTTATTTCTGATATATTTACAAGATTTTAAATATCAAATGACTTTTTTTCGCATTGAGTAATTGAAGCCATTATGACTATGGACTTTTCCTTTTTAGTTCAAATCCAATCAAAGCCTTTAAAAGACTAGCCATGATGACATGCAAAAGATTTCCCCTTATCAAACATGTTATTCTGATCATGATGTGAGTTTACAAGCATCATATGTTTTAGTGGAATAAATCATTTTGACATGTAAAGAACTGTCAGACTTTGCGGAAACAGCAGTAGAGGAAGAAACTGTGATTTCCTGTATAAACAAACACAGCTGCATGTATTTATAGCTGCCTTACCAATTTCAGTTTCTCCCTCCTAATTATTTTAAGATCTTTTTTAAATGCCAAGCAATGCATTTGTATTGCATACTGATCAGTTGTGATTTGGTCACCACATTTTTTTCCCTCCACCCGTAACTTTTTTTGGGGGTTTTTTTGAATGAAGTGTATGAGTAAAATGAACGGTGCAATACAAACCCTTACCTAAAGTGTAGGATTTTCATTGCAGGCGTGCACAGTGAGGATTCTTCTGCCTGAATATTGGAATATGTGTTTTCATGCACACCAATCAAAACAAAAATCGCAATGACCCACCCATCTGGGATTGAATGAATTAAATCTAAATGATTGTGATTGGATCACAATCTTCCATTTACTACGTTTACATGAAATACTCATAAGGCCCTTAATGGAGATGTCCAATATTATCGGCCAGTATAAGAGTGTATCAGAAAATATCGGTATGTTTTTTATTTTTATTTTTTTTCAGACTGATATTTCTACTAACGAAGTCTCGCAAGATCTTGTTCCATTAGCACTGGTCCAGCATGTAGAAAAGTCACTGTTATTGTGGAAGAACTTCCTATCCCAGCATTCCTTTCAGAGTCATGCGACTACGGTGCAGCTGCTGCTGCTACAGACTGACTTGCTTTGAAGCTGCTTATAATATGTCTGGTTTTAAGTTGTTGGTTAAGTTACCAAGTTGTCAGAAACATTATAATTAGCCACATGTTGGCTAATACCTGCTAGTATCTGATATCTGGCAGCCAGATGTCCAAAATGAACTCCTCTGGCTGAGTTAAGGATATTTTGGGATCTTCGGTCTCAGAGCAGAGTATAGTTGTTTCTCTCAAAATATGAGCGATACAGTCTCACGGTTGTCTGCATAGATCAGTATCAGTCGATATTGGATATTGGAAATTAAAAGTTCAACAATCTCAGATATCGGTCAAAAAGCCAATATCGAGCATCCTTAGCTTTTAATCCAAATGCAAGTGTCCATGTAAACATGGTTTTTGAAACTGAGGAAGAGATAAACCAGCAGTCGGGGCCGATGTGCAGGTCTCTTCCTCCCTCCTTCACATCACACAACTTATTAAACTAGGGATGCACGATATTGGAATTTTGGCCGATATCCAATATGCCGATATTTCAAAACTCATAACCGGCATCGATACTGATATTAAAGCTGAAAAAATAACTAGTCATTGCAAAGAGCAGTTTTGTTATCTGTTTCCGACATTTTAAAAAAATAGGGATGGAAAAAAATATTGTTACACTGAAATATTGGAATATTTTCATATGCCGATATCAAATCAATATTTAAAAACGCTGCATCAATCTATTTTACTTACAAAATCTTGTGAGATTTCATTGTTCTGTTACAAAATCTCACGATATTTTGTGAATTCCCGTGAGATATCGTAACGGAACGATGAAATATTGCAAGGTTTCGCAAGTAAAATGGATGGATACCGCGTTTTTAAATGTCAATATGATATCAGCATGTGAAAATATCGCAACATTTTTGTGAATTCTCATGAGATTTTCGTAACAGAACCATGAAATATTGCAATATTTCATTAGTAAGATAGATCGATACCACATTTTTAAATGTCAATATATCAGCATTTGAAAATATTGCAATATTTCAGTGTATCGATATTTTTTTCCCACCTCTAATCTATTCTAAGTTTTAAAGTATGTAAAAAAGAAGTTTTTGAAGATGAAGAAGGAGAGAAGTTTCTTTTTTTCTTTTTTTTTCAGGCTTTAGAAACTACGGGCTGATCGGTTAAATATTGGTGGGGTGGCCGATGTCCGATACTCAGTTTTAAAGCCAATATAGGCCAATACCGACGGGGCCGATTATATCGTGCATCCCTATACTAAACTCCTCATCACAGCGGAGTTTCCACACGTGAGTGGTTGCATTATTCACAATTTAAATCTGTCATGGAGTCTGCGTCCATGTGGAAATTAAGAGTTCAACAATATCGAATATTGGTCAAAAAGGACCCGTCCAGACACGTACATGTTTGGATTAACCAAACAAGCTTCTGAAGAAGCTTGTTTGGTTAATCCAGCACGGCAGGAACTGTCTGCACCAAGTTAGTAATCTATGCTTAGTCACTGCAGCCTCCATCCCACCTCTCAGCAAAATGCCGCGGTGGTATCCGTTCATTCCATCTTTTTTCTCATTAGATTATTCCATCATTAAGTTTCCCGCTGTGTCCCAGAGGGCTGTAACACCATATAGAATAAAAACAGCTGGACTTCGCTTGAATATATTAGTTCAAAATTTTATGTTGAGAATAAGAAATAAATCTGTTATTGCCATATAAACACACACAAAAGTACTGAAAACTGGTACAGATTGGTACCGGTACTGGAAGTTTGTACCGTATTGATTCAAATGCGAACGGTTCCCATCCCTAGACATCAATATTGCTGACAAAACCAAAAAAACGTTTGATGCTTAAAACTGGGATTTTCAACTTCTGCACATCCAATCTTAAAATTTCAACTGTAGGGGGTAGCTACTAAAATAGGAAGTGAAAGTGGTTTGGAAGCAGTTTGGGGGGGTCTCCCCTGTGAAGCAGCAACTTTCTTTCAGGGTTAAAGCCCAAATTACACAAAAATAACTTATTGAGTTGAACTCATTTGGTCCTCCCCAGTTTAAAAATCCCATCTGCGCCCCGAATATATACGTTATGGGGGCAAGTCGTGATGATATCGGACTTATCGGAATGATTATTGGCCTGATGATTATCATGTACCCCTAATATTAAGTAGCCTCAAAAGGTTATTACCTCCTTTAGGTGGCTTTGTACACATCTGTACATTTCACATGTTCTCTGTCAGCAGCAGTCTGCTACAGGTAACGCTCCAGCTCATACAATCAAACTGTCTCAATCTAAAGGTGAATTTATGCCACAAACCAGTTCAGTTGTATTAAAGACCAACAAATCAGCAACATCATTTTATTCTTTAAGTTTGTTTGAATGAAGAAGAAGCTTTCCAAATTAACAAAGAAAAAAAGATGATTGTGCATCACATGGTAAAGTCAGACAGTGGTGTTTTTGTGCAGATTGGGAAGCTCCCACAGAGTCTTATCTGTGCCTGATATGAGGAATTAGCCTGATGTGCTGTGGGGAGCTTGCCTTTAGAGGATTATTTATTAGATTTTTTTTTTTCCATTATCTACGTTAATAAAAGGAGGGGGAGGTGTGTCAGTGTCAATGCAGGAGGTAGATCAGAACAAGCACAAGCAAAAAGCTGTGGTCAATTTTTTTTTTTTTTATGAAGAAATTAACCAAAGAGATAGACAGTCAGGGTTGATGCCAGAGAAAGATAAGCACGCACGCTGAAGGATGTCAACCCTCGCAGTTGATTCATATGTCTCCTGAAAACCTGCATAAATGAAATCCTCCAGTCTAAACATGGGAGATTTGTTCACACTTCCCATCACATGCGTTTCAGTTGACACACACTGATCATTAACCCAAGAGGACGGGAACAAAGTAAACAAAAAAAAAAGCACAAGCATGTTTTCCACATCACCTTGTTTTATTACCAAATCACACGTATTGATGGTGAGAGAAGCAGAGTGATGCTTTGCACAGTGTGTGGCCAAGAGCTGATGAAAAGGCCCAATCACACATCTCTGATAATGGAGTCATCGCTGTCTCATAATGATGGAATTGAGCGCTATTGAAAAGTAAACAGAGGATCCACTGATTGCCCACTGAAAAAGACATTTCATGCAAATGGCTGTACACTTATCGGAGGAAGCCTAAAAACATGTCAGATGTGCAAAATTACAAGTTTAGAGATGAAGCAGAAGTTTCAGTGGAGCGGTTTTGTCATCCAGAAATAAGGCGACAGAGCAGAGCAATATGTTCTCACTTCAAGACGAGAATAGATGAAGAGGAGGAGGACAATGTGATGTTTTCTTTGATGGGATAAATTTGTAAAATGATTAAAGAACGACAGTGAATGAAGGAACGCTTTTCAGGTGGACTTCACCTGCTTCCACAGAAACACTGCATGAAAGAAAAGGAAATACTGAGTCACTAAGATGTTTCATGTAAAATTTTCCCACCTGAATAGTCTCTGATCTCATTTTAGAATCCTCTATTGTGATTATTTTCTTTTTTTTTCCCTTATTCTCCCTCTGCTGCTTTGTGCCGCCCTCTTCCATCTTTAACACCATTGCTTTGCTATGCAGGGCCTGCTGTCTGAAATCCTACGTAAGGAAGAAGACCCCAAGACGGCGTCCCAGTCGCTGCTGGTCAACCTGCGCGCCATGCAGAACTTCCTGCAGCTGCCCGAGGCCGAGCGCGACCGCATCTACCAGGAGGAGAGGGAGCGCAGCCTCACGGCGGCCTCCGCCATGGGCTCCGCCCCGCTCATCAGCACACCGCCCAGCCGGCCCGTCCAGGTACGGCTTCTTTTCTCTGTGGTACAGCTGTTTAAATGATGCAAGAAAAGTTTAATTAAGCGCTTTTCACAGACAGTCCTAAAGCTGTGTACTGTACACAAAATGAGTAAAATAAGTAGCCTCCTACGACCTGGTGTCCACAGATGTGGACATCACATTTTTGGTTGCACCAACACTAAATTCTGTGTAGATGGAACGTGTTGTACCCAAACATGGACATTTGCACTGCCATCTGATGATGTCAAAAGAGAATCTTTTTTAATTAAGAATAGTATTTATATCTTAATCATATATTATTAAATATCTATAACTAAATATACATATGAATACATGTTTTAAAATGATATTTATCAGTTCCTCCTAACCCCAAGATAGCAGAAATCTAGATGCAAGCCAAACTAAAGCTGGGGTCTTAGGAGGATAAGAGAACAAAGGGACATAGTAGCCAATAAAAATATAAAATAAGACACAATAAAGTAAATAAACAAGTGGTTTAAAAATACAAATATAAAAAAAGCCTGCCTCCGTGCTAATTTTCTACTTTTCGTCCTCTGATGATTCTTGGAGGAAGATACTTAAAGTATGAACTGAAACAGTTTGTTGAGCTTTTCTCTAGAGAAGTTTCAGTTGTAGCACCTCTGCAGCACTACATGGCTGTAACAGTAATTAACCATAAATAGGAATGTCCGATCTATCAGCCTACCGATATTATCCGGTGATATCTGAATCAGTATTTTCAAACCAATATTTTTACTAATGAAATCTCGCACTTTTGGCGATCAGTTTTATTATTATTGTACAATACAACATATGGTAATCATATATGTAGACATAGGTTACAGACTTATACCCCCCCAACCCCCTGCCTCACCCACCCTGGACCTCGAAATAATAGCAATAAGGGAAATGAAGTTACATCTCTTGCTCTCAAAGTTTTCTTGCTAGCCGCAAGCATGACACAACAAAATCTTGCGGCTACGCATTACTAGGGGTGTGACAAATATCTTTACACTGCAATATCCCAATATTTTCTGTTGCAATATCATATTGATGTTAAGAAGGCTTTATATCGATATTTTAACTGTGAGATCTTGTTCCATTATCACTGGTCCAGCATGTAGAAAAGTCCCCGTTATGTGGAAGAACTTCATATCCCAGCATGCCTTTCATAGTCATGTGACCACAGTGCAGCTGCTGCTGCTGCAGACTGACTTGCTTTGAAGCTGCTTCTAATATGTCTGGTTTTAAGTTGTTGGTTAAGTTACCAACTTGTTAGAAACATCATAATTAGCCACATGTTGGCTAATACCTGCTAGTATCTGATATCTGGCAGCCAGATGTCCAAAATGAACTCCTCTGGCTGAGTTAAGGATATTTTGGGATCTTTGCTCTCAGAGCAAAATATAGTTGTATCTCTCAGAATCTGAGAGATGCAACCTCACAGTTGTCTGCATAGATTGGTATTGGTTGACATTGGAAATTAAGAGTTGGAGAATATCGGATATCGGTTAAAAAAAAAAAGAAGAAGCCAATATCGAACATCCCTAAATATAAGTAATCATATTTACATTCACCTGTTTGCTTTCTAACAGAAATCAACAATCATGGCAAGAAGAATGGAGAATGCTCAAACTGGAAACATTTGTCATTTTGTTTTATAATAAAATGGTGTATAATAATTAGAAGGGGAGGAAAAAAAGCTCAGATCTTGTAAAAATCATAAAATTATTAATCAAACTTGTTCTCTGTTACTGCTAAATAACCAAATTCTGTTGTACATGATGTTGTTTTGAGCTGTGAGCAACAAGCACTGCAGCATTTATTAGTTAGGAAGCTGCTTCTTTCAGCTGCGTTAGCTGTTCAGACACAAGGAGGTCGTCTGAGGGATTATTTCCTGTATCTTTGTCACATGGTTTCTGCTACTTCTTGGAAACTAGCAGCAGGTAATGAGTCCATTTAATCTAACGGGGGAAGTGCGTGTGTGCGTGTGTGTGTGTGTGTGTGTGCAGATTCTGAACAAGTGACTGGTCGTCCAAACAGTCTTGACACTAATTTGTCATTTTTTCAGACAATTAAGCGAATAAACCCTTTTGTTAGTTGTGATGGTGCCTCAGAAGCACAAGGACATGTGACCTGAAGTAAAATCTAAAACTTTAAGACATAACCTGTGCAAAATTCAATATTTTACTAATAGTTTTAGATATTTTCTTAAACCTGAGTTATTTTTATTAATGTAGCTGACAGGAAAAGAAAAACATTGATTGAATCAGGACATTTATGACAAACACAATGACATAAACACAGCTTTAGTACAAAAAATGTCCCTCTATTGTATTTCCATTCAGAATATTTATTCTGTTACACATTTACACTCTGACGCTTCGCACTCATTAAAATGCGTTGTTTTACATGTGACAACAGCAAGCACGCATACAAGCGCCACCCCAACACATTGTTTTCCTCCACACCTCATATTCCCCTCTGCTGTATCAGGCTGCAGCGGGTCTGGAAACACGTGGAATAACTGAGAGCTGATTCACTCTGCCGATGTGCACACGAGAGAACATACTTTACATTCTTCCAGCATGTAAATGAGCTCTGCCTCACCCCCGCCCTCGCCACACAGGTGAGAATGGCGCACAAATGATGGATAATTTTTTGTGCTAATTTTGACCTTTTCCCATGCATTAGGAGGCTCTAACAGCCCTCCCATTTCAAAAAATAAAGCTCGCTCAGTGATGACGAGCCCCGCGAAAGATCAAACATCGTTTAGTCAGTGCCTCTTTCAAAATCCCTGCATACCACAGCACAACTTTGTACCCTCTGTGCAAATCAGTGTCCCTCATTTGAGAGGTATGTGGCAACTTTCTACCACTTAAGCCCATTTGAAGTGCAGTCAGCTGCATCTGGGAGGTGAGAGGCGCCGACAAAGGCTTCCTCTGTCCTGTCCTCGGCGTAGGTTTGGCTTTTATTCAGGTAAGGAGAAAAGTAAGAGAGAGGCTCAGGCCCACCCATCTCCAAGCACACAGCGGGATGGCTGTTACCACCCATGCAAAGCTAAAGAGAGTCGTATTCTCAAGCAGCGATGCTTGAACATTAGTAGCGCCACTTTAGGAGTTCACAGCTCGTCTTTATAATCGGAGGCAGACTCGAGAGTGGACCTTTGCAAGAAAAAGGAGAATCCTCTGGTTTAGGAAGCTGCTGTTAATGCTTTCATTGTTGCACCTGAAGCCAAGGTTGCAGGGAGTTATTTGCTTACAGTTCAAATCTAACAAGATCTATTCAGAATAGGGATCAACCGATACAGGTTTTTTTTTTTTTTTTTTTAGAGTAGATGCCGATACCGATATTCTCTCATCAGCCTCAGCCGATGTTCAGTAGAATCTGCCGATATTTGGGGCCAATACTGCATTTGACCCCAAAACTGATATAATGAAGGACGCAATGAAAACTAATTTTGACAACTCTTTAGATAAAAAAAGCACTTCAAATAAATAAAAAAGAAACAGTACATTTGTAACAATATCAAAAAGAAGCATTTAATATATACATATAAATATGCCCTCTCAATAAAGACGGAAAAACAATAGCTGTCAGTGAAATAAGTTTAAATTGACAAAAGTAATAATAAATACAAATTCTATAAAAGTCATAACACTGATTTTGAATTATGGTTCAACAAAAATATAAAAACAAAAACTAAAGCAAGTAAACAAGCATGATTGGGCTCCTGAACTAAAATGTTGTTTAACAACACTCATTTTTCCGTAACGTCCAATCAGACGTCTGCACCTGTTAACAGTATATTGTCCACTGTTAATGAGCAAGGTGCTCTAATCTATCTGGGTCACTTTTGTTTGTTTGTTTCTATTTACTTACCACGCTAAATTTTTATTATAACTTTTTTTTTAGCTTTTGTTATTTGAATAACTATTGTCAATTTAGGCTTTTCTTTAATTGGAGAGTATGAATAATTTTAACGGTTGACTTTTTATATACAGCCATGGACAAAATTAAGAGACCACCCTTGTTTTCGCATATTTCTTGGACATTTTAATGCCTGGTACTACTAAAAGTACATTTTCTGGACAATAATAATGATAACAACAAAAATGGCTCATAAGAGTTTAAGAACTGATATCATCCATTTTCCATGCTTGTCTTGATAAGTGATTTTGGTTATTAAGTTCTTACATCATTGTACTGCCAAAAACAGCTTTTAAGCATTTTATGTTTGCTTTTCTGTCTCTTTCAGTCGCATGATTCACACCACAGTTGGTACTCGAGTGCATTACCATTATTTTTGATGACAAGGGTGGTCTCTTAATTTTTTCCATAGCTGTATATATAAAAACTGCTGCCTGTATAGATGCCTGTCTGTAAATCATGCTGAATGGGAGGGGTATCGGCCATCACACCTGATGTATCGGCCAATACCAGGAAAAAACGCAAATATCAGCTGGCCGACGTACTGTATCAGTCTATCCTTAATTCAGAATATTTGGAACCAGCTTCGTATCTGTATACGTGCACAACAAACCATCAGTAGATCTGTGAGTTGAAAAGTAAACCGGGCGACTAAAACAGCAAAGTTCAAAGCCCCTGATTTGTGGTTTTTATTCCCCGTCACTCAGTGCTGTAGACACATCAGTACAATAGCTGGAGGCCTAATATACTTCACCCATATGACTTAAACTCACTGACATTTATCATCTCGACCTGTTCCTACACAAGGTAATTCTCACACACCACCACAGACACACACGTCTGCACACTCCCTACACCTGGCCATCTGCCAGCCTCTCCTATGGAGCAATGCGGTGTGAATTTACGCACATAAATCAGCCAGGGTGGCAATTGAGCCAGAGACAGAGGAGGCTTTTTATTGGCCTCATAAAAACAGATGCAGAGGTATGTTTCTCTCATGTGTGCTGATGGGTCGGCGCAGCTCCCCCCGAAGCCAGTTAGTGCACGTCCCGGCCTTAACAATTTGCTTGACATGGTGTCGTCCTGCTCAGACTGACAAGCCCACGTCAATAAAAGGAGATAAAAAAGACCCAAGGTTTGTCAGACATTCCAATTTCACCACAAATTTTAGGATTATATGATTGTTTTTGACACGTAAAGCTCATGTTAGGCGTCTAGACAAATACTTGAATTCATTTTTTTTTTTCTGGCGGCCTTTTATCTGGTAGGAGTTGGTCGTTGTTGGTGTTATTATGGTTTATTTGAATGCTATTCACTTGCACTCACTCCCAACTCTGTGGATGTCTCCTTTCAAAAGCCTCGTATGGAATGATTCATATGCTAATGGTTCTTGGGTAATGCTTTTATTAGGATGCTTGTTACCTTGTCAAAGGATTTTTGTCGAGATGCAACAAGCCGCTGATTAAAAATGATTTGATTTCACTTGACTTGCATTTGCTTTTTAATCACCAGCTTGACATAAGAATAATAACATTTCATACAACACATCAAAGTGTTTTTGAGCAAAGTAACACTTCTTTCTGCGTGCGAGTGTAATCTACACTCCAGTGTGTGTGTGTGTAAGTGTGTGTACATGCTGGTGTAGACAGATATGCCTTTTATTTCTGTTGGTGTGAGCCTGAACAAACATGGCTGTGTTGTTCTGATGCTGCAGCCTCGGAGGGAAGACTGCAACAGCGTACGGCCCGAGGACTGGAATCCCAGAATCCCCGTGGGCATTTCACCTGTGAGCAAACAATTTCACCCACTCACCTCTCAAACTCCAGCACTCCCAGTTCAAACACATAATTGCACCCATGGACAATACACACTCTGGAACCTCTAAACATGCAGTCTATTGTGTTGTGGCAGAATTAATAGTTTCATTTTGATGGAATGTTTTTTTAGAAATCTATTCAGAAATTTATTTAAAAAACTGTTGTTTTGTGTATCTTTTGGCACAGACAGCAACACCAGAAAGAAATTGGCAGTTGAATTAGAGGCCCATTATTAATGAACATGATTAAAATCTAACACAAAAGAGATTTTATATCTGAACGAAAGATTAGAGGTTTGTGTTTAAACTTAAGCATCCAACTTTGCTGCTCATTTACCAGGTAAAACCATCGCCTCTGCCGAGCGAGTGGAACGGCAAGACGGAAAGCTGCATCCTGAACATCAACTCCACCATTTATGATGAGATCCAGCAGGAGATGAAGAGGGCCAAAGTGTCCCAGGCCCTGTTTGCAAAGGTCGCCGCCTCCAAGAGTCAGGTACCAAAACACAGATGCACTCAACTAAAGCATGAGGGAAGAAAAGGTCATGAGGCTTGCAGTCAAGCCTCATGTTAGCAGCACTTTTTATAATGATCATTTTTCTTTGTTCCTAGCATAGAAAAGAAGAATATCTGTGAATGGTTGTGTAATCTTTTCCCGACAAAAATCACATCTATTTTATTGTTATTTAGTAGCATAATATGCTAACTGCACTCATTCTTTAGTTGCATATTGCATTATGAAGTATATCTCTGATCTAAGGATGTCCCGATACCACTTTTTTGCCGACTAAGTACAAGTACGAGTACTTTCATTCGAGGTTTTTTTGTTATTGCTCAGTTGTGATCCTGGCATGTTGCTGCCACTGTACTATGACATTTACCTCGTCAGAGCAGAAATAAAAGCTTATAATAAGTCGTTAGATGCTTATAAACAGCCTAGCTGATGCCTTTGTGGTTTGCTGTATTTTAGCAATGCATCGTCATAATTTTACATTTTCAAACTTTTTTTTAAATTTTATTTATTTATTTATTTATTTTTTATGCTTTTGTCCAGCAGATACAGGGAAATAACTGTTACATCATTACAGTATAATCATAGAAATAAGAACATAATGCATGGTTATTCCAGTATCTGCCTGTTTTTTTTTTTTTTTCTTCAGACATGGACAATAAGATAAAATAAAATAAAATAAATACATAAAGTGAAAGACACAGTCCAGCAAAAAAGTACAAATAAAGCCAGACCGACAGCACATAACACATTAAAAAAAAAAAAAAAAACCCAAAAAAAAAAACCTATGAGTTCAAATGGGCATTTGCATCCGGCATTTGCACTAAACCGAAAGTTAGACAGAGGAAGAAAGTGCTATTTTTTCCATATCTTGCAGTTAGCCAGCCACTCTATATGTCACCCGCTCATAGCTTGCTATTGAGCTCAGACCCTCTACCCATTCCTTAAAAGTAGACGGGGTGGGAGATCTCCAGTGACCCAAAGTTATTCTGCACGCTGTTAACATCGCTAAACGTTACATATTCAAACTTATACCAGCTTAACAAACATATACCTGGAAAGCGTAGGAATCAGAATAAGCAGTAAACTTACCACAAACGGAGCGAATCCTGAATAAAATGTCCGAGACTGTATGTATGTGGGGGTATCGCAGGTCCGATGGGAGGGGGGAGAGAGGAAAAAGGTCCGCTCCGACCGCCACCAACATTTTGAAAAGTATCCCAGGGAAATGATCCGGGTCAGATATATTTTCTATCCCCATGTAATGAAAAGTGTCTTCCATTTGAAAAAAAGAAGCCGCCGCCGCTCATTTTGAAGAGTATTTTTCTGCCAGCATGTAAACACTGAGTCACGTGACGTCCGGTATCGGGTGCTGCTGTGAGGGAGTATTTCATGAGTACGTTTACAGCAAAATAGACCAGTACTGGAGCGAGTACCAATACTGGCATCGGTATCGGGACATCCCTACTCTCATCCATCCAGACCTGCTACATGATTTTATACAGACAGCATGCAGACATGAAGGCACTTTCATTTAAAGCTGGACAATAAAGTACTTTAGTTTTGTTTGTGTCCATAGAACCGAGGAGCTTTTGGTTTACTCCTTATAGACGCTCATTACACACGCAGTGAAAACATTCAGACTCCTCCTTTTCTACATCTGTGTTGGATAAACGTGTAAAGCACCCATCAGAACGTAAGACAGCTTGCAGCGATGCATCAGTTATCGACATAATGTCTTGTTTCTTCTTTATTGTGGGTTTAGAGTTTAGCGGTGGAGACTGTTTCAACACCAAACAAACCTGTTTATATTAGCTGCACACAGTAAGATGATGAGGGGCCCCTGTCATCTTCTCACTGAGAGTATACAGCTCACACAATGCCAGCTTGTGTGCTGGAAACAGAAAAATAAGAGGAAACACACCAGCACTTTAACTCTTTATTAAAAGCAATTAAGAATGTACCACCAAGGACTTACCATTAAAGGTTTTTATGAGACTGTCGCTAGCAGAGTTGGAAAGATTTCCACAATTGTGCTTGATGAAGACGATGGGCGGGGAGGGGGGGATAGATCACCAAGGGCGGAATAATCTTGAAATATCTGCAAAGGCTTTATTTTTTTCTTGCTGATTAGGATGATTATACCCCCAGATAGCTTTGTTTTACCAAATTGCAGTTTGATGCACAAACCACTGTTTTTGTTAAGGAGTTCAAAGACTCCTTGGTAGGATGGAGAAAGGGAAAGGGGGAGTGCAAGGCAGTCGCAGCATTAACCCGCTCATTTCTCTCTCTTCTCAAATGTGGGTTTGTCTGGGAAGCTGGTTTCCACTGTGCCTTCTCCACCTCCCTCCCATCTCTCCGTCTTGCCCCTCTACCTCTGCCGTTCCCCCAATTTCTGCCTCTCTTTCACGTTCCATTCATGGCAGGCGGGTGTGAATGTGAATTGAGCAGCAGATAAGAAGTGTGCTAATTATGCCTCTGAAAAGGGGCCTGTGAGAGCACTTATCTCTGGCTCTATCTCGTAATGGGCGCTTCCCGGGCAGCTGGTCTCCCCCCTTCCTCCCCAGCCGGCATCGCCACAGCTACCAGCTACCTTCAGACCAGCGCCTGCTCCAGCACAAACGCATCACTGAGCCCCAAAAGTCAGGCACCGAGGCTGAGTTTTCATTAAAGTTGCCACAAAAATCTCCCAGAAATCCTGCATTTCTATAGGTTCAGTTTTAATATCCCTGATTCACGTGACTCCAATAAATGTGAATAGGAAACATCTTTTGTTCCTTTATACACATAAAAGTAGAGCTTATGGTACAGTAGAGACACAATTCAAATATTTAATTAGCTGATTGAACATTGTTGCCAAACAATTAGTTATTTCCCTTAAATCATAAACATTTGATGTTGAGGATTCCTCAAAGTGAAGTAATTTTATCATTTTGATTGTAATATAAATCAGTTTTGGACTCTGAAAGTTTTTAGAAGACTTTTTCTTTTCTTTTTTTGCCATTGTCTAACAGGGATTCAGTCTAGGGCTGCCACAAATGATTATTTTGATAATCGAATAGTCATAGATTAGAGGACTAATCTGTGTTTATTTATGTCAATATACAATTCAAGAAAAGATGACCAGACAGACAAACAAGGTAACGGAAGGTACAGTGGCAATTTTGACAAAAAAAACTAAAGTTACAAACAAACGATTAGTCAATTATGAAATTAGTTACCGACTATTTTGAGTCGACAGTCGATTAAGTGACTTATCGTGGCAGCCCTAATTCAGTCTAAAAGTGATTAGATAAGTTGATAATGATCATTAGGGATCGATAAAGATTTTTATGGGCCGACACTGCCTCTAATCAGCCTCAATGGCCAATACTGGGGTTCCCACGCATCCTTGAAAACCTGGAAGGTGATTGACCGATTTCCCAGTCATGGAAAACACGTGGAAAATGACCAAAAAAAGTAAAGATGTTCTGGAAAAGCGTGTTGCCCTGGAAAGTCATTTTTCCCCTCAACTTCAATGTCATTTATATAGCGCTATTCAAGTATAAAGCAATACTTTGCAGCATAAACATTCAAAACATACAGACACCAACTATCCTTAATGACCCGGCGTATCGGCCAAAGCCAGTACCAGCAGAAAACACAAATATCGGCCTAAAATATCGCCCGGCTGATGTATCGGTCTATCTTTAAAAATGGTCTGAGACAACTGGCTTTCTCTGTTCAGATTATCGGCTACTGTGCTGCTGGCTTTAAGGTTCTGGATATAAATTTAAATTGTTTCATCACATAAAAATATATTTAAAAGGCTGAATCCAACTTCTATTCATATACAAACCTATGTGATTTCTTCTGGGATCCATATGTGAGGAGGCAAAACGAGCAAGTAATTATCACTGAGTCTGTCTGGTTAATCAAGCTGCTTCAGTTACCTCCCCATCATGCTTGTATAGTGCTGAAGTAACTTTGTGATTGGAGGATTTTTGTTGAAAAGAAGCTTTTTTTTCCCCTGAGTATTTGTTGGTTATCGGTGCCTTTTTTTTTTCCCTTTTTCTTAAAAAATGCCCATGTAAATCTGACAGGAAAGTTAATTGTATTTATTTACAATGTACGACATCATCACTTAAGCTGAGGTCATGAGACGTTTGCAGCCTAGCAGGAGAAAAAACTAACCATCCAAGCCCTGGGTAGAGAACCCTGCCAGCAGACTGCTGGTACTGAGCCTGGGAGAGCAGTGTGGATGTGGTTGGCAATGAGGATGGAGGATGGGCAAGACTGGCAGGATGCCCATATGGGGTTCAGGGAAATAATCATTGGGGGAGGGTGACAAAGAGGCCTCATCACTGAAGCTGGCACTGTCCTGTCAGCTCGGTGTGTAGTTCAGCCTC
Source organism: Atherinomorus stipes (assembly GCA_023101725.1). NCBI lineage: Eukaryota > Metazoa > Chordata > Actinopteri > Atheriniformes > Atherinidae > Atherinomorus > Atherinomorus stipes. The sequence goes on along the minus strand of JALJCO010003314.1, from coordinate 85,573 downwards.
TTCAGGGTTTCCCAGCACGGTTTTGCTAGCAGGGATCAGGTGAGCAGGACATGTTCGTCCCGCATGCTGCGTGTGTGTGCAGCAGCATGTTTACTCACACAGAGACGGATGATAAAGCTGTGAAAAGGTGATGAGATCTGAAAATCCATGAGAGTACGAAGGGAGACAGGAACCTGAAGAAAGCCACCGGCAGTGCTGGTCCCCTGGGTGGGAGAGCAGCAAACAGGAGTTTACTGATTGGTGCACGCTCCAGCGAGTGTGTGCTTAGATGTGTGCTTATGCTGTTTATAGAAATGTATGTGTGCTCCTCTTGCATTAAATACAGGTTTATGTGCAGGCAGATTTAATGTGCGGAGCAGTGTTTGTGTACTCCAGTGTGTCTGCTGGTGTGCAAGTGTGTTTGGGAGGTTTCTGGAATGCAGCCACTCCGTCCTCTCTTAGGGCTCGTAACCACAGCAGGCCTCTGCCAGACCTTAACTGCCCCCCCTCTCACATATTCAATGTTGCATTTCAATCACTCTTTTACTGCCACATATTCAGAGTAGTAACTATAGAGCAGTGAATCTAACCCAAGCCATATTACTTTATCAGATTAATGGTTGCGACTCACTTGAAGCCCGAGCATTTTCAGTAATCCATCTGATTTATTAGGAGAGATATTGTGTTTACGCTTTGATAAAAATCAGGATCGTTCATCATGATCCATTCTGCGATGATTGCAACTGATCAAATGCTCCAAGAACGCTCCGTCTCCGTTTAGCTTCAGGAGATGTCACATTTGGAGAAAACAAGTGCTGGTTTAAATCCAGCAATGACACTGCCAGAAGTAGCAGGTTTAGCCAGACAGCCCGTTTGATCGTAGCCTGCAGAGGTGCAGCTACGATCCGGTTTCCTGGAGGTGATGTCAACCTTAATAACTGGCTCAGGAAGGCTACAGCGCTGCGTAGCTTTGTTTTCCCTCATGTTAACTGGCTAGCCTGGCAGAGAGGGCAGCAAATGTTGAGCTGAGCGATGGGAGGTTAGCTGCAGGGTGGGGTGGAGCGGATTGGAGGGGGGGTGGTATTCCTCTGACACGACTTTTATGTTTAAACATCCCCAACACTTCCTGAGAGGAAATGCGCAAAGTGTGGAATCAGAGCCCCTGCTGTCGTAAAACAAGCACCCTGGGAACCCCGTGCACCACAGGGGCTCAAAACCCTGCGACTCCTCAATGACCAGTAGAGTACAGATCGCCGTCAACGCCCCCCCCCCCATCCCCATCTTTCTCCCTCTGTCTCTCTCACACTTGCTCATTCTCCCCTGGAAGAGGCTACGCTAATTAGCCAGGCTCTAATGAGACAGAATGGCACTGATCTGGTCCGCCGCTGTGCCACCGGAGGGGGAGCCGAGCAGGGGGGCTGGTGCGGTAGGGGGGAGAGGAGAGAGCGAGTGGTGGTGGGGGGGAGAGGTTGGTGCATGCCATCTGTCACCCTGCACCCGCCTGGCACGGCAGTCCCTGGAGCCGAGGATGGTGGGGAGTGAGTGCCACGTTGGTCTAGAGATGTGGGCTGGTGAGTGGATGGGGGGGTGCGGGTGCTAATAAAAGAAGGAAAGGAGGGTGACAGAAATACGGCGAGTGTTTCCTTCACGATTTCCTGTCACACAGAGAATCTGCCCTGTTGTTCCACGTTGTTCTGGGACTCATTTCTTAATTTAGCTCACGACACGCCCAACCACACCAAACCAGCAAACACACACACACACACACACACACACTGTCTGTGTCACTCTGCTGCATCCAGCGGCTGCTTAACAAGAGGGGCAGATGGCTGACCTTTCCCGTGTCTGTTTCTAGATTGTGGGAGCTCAGATGTGTGTCTGTTGCTGAGGAGCCTCTTCGGGTCAGCGTGTGAAAAGTCGAGCTTCGCATCGAGACCTGCGTACAGATTCTGTTAAATAGCTTTGAAAACTGACGTAGACGATGTCAGCGCACACGTAGAACGGTGGGATGGCGATGAAAGGCTGCTGTCAGCCACAAAGTTTGACTAACTGTGCTCCAGCAGGGCAGCGTTGAGTCTGCATTGCTGTTGGTGGGCTTCTCCACACCTCTCCGTTTCTCAAATTAGGCAGATCACAGCAAGCGTATCAAAGCCCCCCGGGATCTAAAAGGGCTGTGACTGTTTATTAATTGATTTATTTATTTATCTCCTGTCCCTGCTTGGTTATTAGGTTGCCATGGGAAACAGGCTAGGCCGGATCCCCTCCATTATTAAAGACACAATTTCTTGAACTGGAGACCCAGCTGTCTGAATAATTAATTTAGTGAATGAGTTATCTTGCAAACAGTAACCCCCCCCACACACACGCCCCAAATCAGGCTTTCTCTTATTGTTAAATGGACAGTGGAATTCCCACCAGCACGTTTTTCTCCCATCTCACTGAGCATGCTCAGAGCACTCTTGCCATCTCTCTCACTTACGCCTTACACGCCACCTCTTCACCCCATCTGTCTTCAGCTGTGAAACTCACTCAGTCTTCTTCGCCTACCTCCTACCCGGCAGTCCAAACCGGGGATCTGCCTCGGCTGTCGGGACTCTTCGTCATCACCTTTAATGCATTATTAGATGATAAATGCTCCGCACCGTGCAGCAGCTGTTAGCCACTTTGCTCACTATCTGAACTAATTTCACTAGTCCTCTCTTGTTCAATCAGCTTAAGTAGTACTGCTTACTGCTGCCTCACGCTTCCATCGCCTATCTTGTTGACAAAACTTCCTCACATATTTTTCCTCGCTTTGTCTTTCCTGCAAATGTTTGCAAGCGAACCCACTCCCACTGTCTCCACTTCTCCTGACAGACCACACAGGGCTTGTTCTGAGGCCCATTCTCACTAATCTGATCAGGCAGGCAAATACGCCGGGAAAAGCGCTTTAATGATCCCCCTAATTACCTCAAGTCAATACCAACTGTATTATTAGACTCGGGGAAAATATTCCATTAGGGTGCCCCCCGTGGGAGTCCCCCCTGTGCGCGCTGATGTCACGCGCTGCGCGCCCCCTACGCTTGTAATTAATTTTATTTACACACGCAGGAATGCACAAGGTCGCACCTGCAGCCCGGAGCCGCCCGACTCGGCCCGCCTAATCAGATCTGTCATAATTACCATTCTGCATGCTTCTGACACACGCCGGGAAATATTTCAATTTAACTACAGCCACTAGCTCCAGCAGATGCAGTCTGAGAGGGGAAGTGTGTACAAGTGTGTGTGCATGGGATGTGTGAGTGAGAGGGGGGGGTGCATGGGGAGATATTAGCACCTATCCAAGTCCTCATCCTTGCTCGTATTATTTGCTCTCCCCCTGAGCTTCATCATCTTCTCTCTGTCCTTTTCTGTGAGGAAGACTCACTTCAGCTGCTCTGCGTTGCATCAACTCGACGAAGCTTTTGCTGCTATATTCAGACACGTGAGGTTTTGCCATTATTACTGGATTAAATATTCTATTCTAAGTCAAAGATTAATTTCCTGAAACACACTCTGGTATTTCTCTGAACAGACAAAAAGTTCCATCAACACTTTTTTCGGTTGAATATTTAGTTTCATTAGTATCCGAAGCAAACTTGTAGCCCAATTAAATCACTTATTTAACTGACATAGACAATTTGCAAGTTCTCCGCTATTTCAATCTCTAATTCAATAAGATCAGTCATGATTTATCAGCTTAATTATCCTTTGATATTAGCAATTAAACCCCAGCTTTGAATTAAATCTCAATCAAGCTCTTATAATTGATGGAATCAGGCTCCATGTAGGTGCTCTGTGTGTGTTTTGTAATGAAGCTGCAGTTTTTGTTTATCTGTAGTTCATCCTCCATCTGCCTCAGCAGTATTAAATTGAAAAGATTATAAACAAGAGGTAAATTTGTGGTGGGAGAACAGTGTTTGAACACTCAGTGCAGTTCTAGTACCCGGATATCAGCCCACCAGCAGGATAAACTAGATTATGGTGCAATTCAGCAATACTAATATTTGATTCGAAGAGGCACATGTACTAAAGCTTCATCTGTGACTCATTTTTCAGCCATTTGGTACACATGATTAATCTGTTGTGCTTTACTGGGCAAAAAGAAGCTGATTTTGATTAATTTTTTAGGCGAAATTTCCTTGTACGTGTGTCGTCGGTGGCGTGAACAATTACTGTTTTTTAAGAGAAGCTTAAAACAGTCCTGCAGTTTAATTTGTGCGTATGAAATTACGTCCGTTAACGACTGGTGTTGAGCAGCGCATTAGTCCTGCAACACAAGCACAGAGCGGGGAACTCCCAGGTTGAACTTTTGTTAGTGTTTTCGGCAGCTGTGATGAACTTAGCAGAAAAAAGAACAAAATGTGTGGTTTAAAAAAGATTATTTAACCACACAGATGTTTAATGCGCTCCATTTTTGATGGACTGGTCATTTGCCTTTGGTTATTCTTTATGCTCCATCTGCCTCTATTTGCTTGCTCGAAAAATTCCCCCAACACTTTATTGGCCCGGCAGCCATGACGTAAGCTGCCACACAGAACGAGCTGGTATTGTCTCCGGGTGTGAGCACTGACACAGAAAGGGCTGTTTCCTGCACAGTCATGTCTTTACCCTCACAATGTGCGCGGTGTTGGCTGTCAATCTGTCAACATTGACAACTTGTTTATTGTGTCTGCAGAGGTTGCGACCCCTTTTCAGAAAACGCTCCCTGCGTGGCTGAGACTTCTCCGTGTCGCGGCTCAAACGCAGGCCGAGTGTTTGGCATGTACGATTCAGACTGGCAAATTTCTCTCCTAAAGCTCACCCACTGACATCTTCACAAAGGAGGACAGTGACACAATCTGGCAACAACAATCTGGACGGCGCCCGCCCTGACACATCAGAGTCACACTGACTTGATTTAATAAGGAGAATTATGCTTAAAAGCACAAGTTTCAAATGGTTTGGATGATTCAGTTTTTAATCCTCTGAAGCTTTCCTTGACAGGAAAAACATATTCTGATCTGCACTAGAAAATTTCATCATCTATCATCATCATCATCTGTTCTCGGAAATCCAACCGATCCTGAGGGTCTATCCATCATCTCTGAAGGATGTCCGTTTGATCCGTTTGTTTGGGGTTTTTTTCTACCTACTTACAAAAGGCTCAGGACCAATGTGGAAATTGAAATCAGATGGTGAGGTTAGGAGAAATTCTGCAGAGGTAAATAAAAACGTGGTTTAACAATAAACTCTTTGATCACCATATGCTGAACGGGCTTCAGTATTTTATAAAGAAAAGTCGTGTATTAATGGAAAGAAGTTAATTTCCTTTCTGTGAATTTCTCAGATTTTTCCATGAAGCATATTTAAGGTCATTGCCAGTCCTGTGTTCTTTAGGGGTGTCCCGATCCCACTTTTTCACTTCCAATACCACAGGTGAAGTATTGGCAGATGCCCCATTTAGATACTTAACTGTGTTTTAAGTTCAAGTTCAGTTTATTTGTATAGCACACTTACAACGACCGTGGTCACACAAAGTGCTTCAGAGATTTTAGGCCAAAAATTATGCATATTGATCTGATAATTGTTATTTTTGGTTTATGTTAGGTATGTCTGTTTTGTGGAACCTCACCCCTAAAAACTTGGTTTATATGTTAATGAAATAAGTTTATAACAGTTAGTGTGAGAAAAAACTGACCTATTTATGATTTACCAATGGATATGATGTATTTGAAAAATAATAATGAATTAGATAACGTAAAATGAATTAAGACCCAGCCAGGAAAAAGTGTGTGGAAAAAAAAAAAAAAAAGCTGGAAGGGATTTCCTGGATCGGCAAATTTTGATACAACCCGATCCTATCCACATTTTTTTTAACCAGTATCGGCCCCGATATCTGATACTGGTATCGGATATAGAGTTCTTTTACATTCATCTTGTATTTGAAATGTGGCGAGGTGTGTGGTCATTAGGGGTGTGATGATTTCCACACCTCATGGTACAATATCACGATATTGTGGGGAGGTTCACAATAACAATAAAGATGATATGAAATGCTACGTGCGCTCCCATTGACTCCCAAGAGTGCACTGGCAGCAAAGGATCATGGTCTGTGTAGTTTAGTATATCGTGATATTGCCAGTATCGTGACAGCCATCTGGTAGGGTTGAGAAAAGGTGGAAAGAAGCTCCATTGCTCTGACGTGGTCCTCCAAATTCTTTGTGTGCCAACTTTCAAACTTAATTGAAATTATTTTTGCTCTTTAAAAAAAAGAAAAAGATTGGGCATTACGCTCCAGTAAACATGTTTTCCTTCTATAAAATCCTCGATTATTTCTGGATTTCTCTCCATTTGTGTAATCTTGATGGCCAAGCTTACTGGTTTTCTTGGTCTTCAAAGGAAACTTCTGTCTTGATAACGTTACCTCGGAGGACATAATGGCAGTTAATTGAAAAAATACTTGAAGTTCTCTGTTTTTTCTTTTTGTATTAGTGGGGTTTGGCCTAAATTTGCTTGACAACTCGTGGGTAGTTATATGGAGATGAACAAAAAGCGAAATAATAAAATGACTCACTTCTTTTCTTTGAGGTTATATAAACTGGTTCTGCACACCTTCTCCTTAAAGGCACTTCTGTAATCCCCCTTTTTTTCATAGGAAGACCAATTTTATGATAAATGCTCCCACAAAGATAATTTAAGTGCAAACTTTTCTCCCTGTCATATTCTAAATGAAGGAAAGCAAAAAGCAGAAGAGCATGTATTTAGGTCAACCCTTGTCCCTTCTCAGCAGGGCAGTGGGGGCTTTTATGGGGAGTTCAGGCTTCTGCTGAGACAAAATGCACAATTGAATAAAAACATTATTTACAGACAAATAAATTGAACTTTCTGGTTATATGTTGGAGGGGTAAGGAGTGTTTTTACTGTATTTTCCTGGAGTTCAGTTAAGGATAGTGACCCCTTTTCCTTTGGTCCGTCTTCTTCAAGCCAAAAGCAGTTTGTAAATTCATCCAGAGCTTTTCTGTTTGCATATAAAGACTTCCTACTTGCCTGAAATATGTAGTCAGTTACTGCTTATTGTTGCAGGAGATTCACATATGCCTGAACACCAGGAACATCTGAAAGCTCTGCTGTCGTCAGCAGACGGGCGTCCACCATGGTGTAATGTATTTAGAAAGCAGCGCAGCCTACCTTGTGGGTCGAACGTGCATGTGCAGCTGCTGGTTCGGCGCTCAGGAACAGGTTTGAACATACCACGTTATCGGCTGCATTTATCTGCATAGTGTTGCCTGCCAGTGTTGGGCCTCTGCCAAGAGAAGGAGGAAGACAGTAATGCATTGTCTTCCCCTACTTTTAGCTCTCTCCATTTTTCAGACAGAGGAGAGTTTATCTGGCTGCCTTGGAAACCGTCCTCTCCTGAACCAGCCAGCCACAACAATCGCCACAATCATTCCTCCATCAGTTATTTATTTTTTCCTGCAGTTTTTTGATGTGTCATCTTGGTGGGTTTTGTCCAAACGCTGCTCGGTGTATCCAGTCTTTTCTCTGAGCTTACACTGAGGCATTATTTCTGGTCACGCAGTAATCTGAGGATGGAGGGGAGGGGGGGGGGCTAAAATGGCAAATTGATGGACATCTGTTGGCTTATTTTATTTATTTTCGCGGTGGCCGAGGTCAGCTTGATGGGACTGATAACGAGCAAATGAGATTAGGGGGAAGGTGTTGGTCCAGGCCGTGTGACAGACCACTCTGTCTGTCTTTCTGTCTACTGTCCCTGTCTCACAGCAAAGCTTGTTTTTTTGTTTTTTGTGTGTTTGTGTGGGTGGGGGGGGTTGTTTGCTTTTTTGTAAGCGTTTTTCGGAGCTTCCACGCTGGGTCTGGTTGCAGCAGCGGTTTGGTGGTGAAGGGGTGAATGGGTGGGCCGGTGAATACCATGCTGTCCTCTGACAGAGCTGGCCTATGCTCTCATTGGCAGCTTGTGACTACACCACTCACATACACCATGTACTGCGTTGCATAGTTGGGTGAATCTTGTGTATGAATTCAACTATTGTGTAGCAAGGAAATCTTTTTTTTTTTTTTTTTTCTGAACACCAAGTTGCTATTTATAACAAAACTATATGATGGTCTGCTGAGGCTCATGGGGTTCTGGTCTGATCTGACTTCTTCAGTCATAATTTGTTGCCTCATGGCACCAGAGCCCCACAAGCTGTTGGTCAGATCTACGCTGGCTCTCGACCAAAAAAACAGCTTCTTTATTTTAAGTCCAGTTGTTTGATCAGGCACAAGTTATTAGAGGGAGTGGATTATAGCGCAATATTGTTGCAGGTGTGTGTCAATACAGCAAGATAATCCTACACCTGTCTGGATATTTTCTTTTTATGAACCTGCTTTTTACAAGTATTGCTCAATGGTAATGTGGGACAGGAAAACAGATGAGCTGAAAAGCTTATCAGTCTTTGTTTCTGATAGTTACCTCCACCAAGGAGGTTATGTTTTTGGTAGCGTTGGTTTGTTTGTCTGTTAGCAACTTTACAGAAAAAGTGCTGGACGGATGGACCTGAAATCAAGGATGAAGCCATTAAATTTTGGTGGTGATCCGGATCACCTTCTGCATCCAGGAATTTTTTGAAGTATTCTTTATCATTGTGAGATCAGCCAAATTTTGGAATTTTTGCATTTAACTCCATACAATCGGCCCGAGAGTTTGTTTAAAAAAAAAAAAAAAAAAATACAAGAAAAGTTTTCAATGAGTTCCATAATGTTTCGAAAGTTGATCCAGAGAAAATTCTGGATACTATGATCCATAACACAAAAATGAGGGTGTCTAGTCAAGTTTAAAATAAGTCTGGGCGAAAAATTGATTGGATTAATTTGCTTTTTTTTTTCTTGCGGATGACTTAAAAAATAAGAAAATTGAGTTTTTGTGTAATGGCGCATTTTTTGGCTCCCGGGAGCTTCCATAGAATTAGTTTTATATTGCAACATGGCAAGCAACAACATCATAGCACACACGAAACAGCAATGGCAAGTGACAACATGGCGGTGAGAGTAGCTACAAAGTGTGACTTAAACAAAGCTGGGACTTCTATTTCAAGAAGGTGTTCATTTACACCCCCAACCCCCCATTTCTGGGATGAATTTATTATTCATCCCAGAAATGAGGGGTTACATTTGTCTTGTTTTTGATTAATTAAAAGCTAAATTAGTTGTCAAGCATTGGTACTTATTCCTTAATATGTAAGAGGGAAATCAGGAAAAAATAAATAAAAATTGTAAATTGAATTAAAAAAAAACAAAAAAAAAAAAAAACATCGGAGATTTTATTTTTAGGCCATATTGCCCAGCCCTAGTTTAAAATGTGATTTATTACCACTTAATTTTAAAGTAAAATCTACTAGATTTTTGGATGCACGATTTGGGGTTTTTAGTTGTAACTGACTGAAAAGATTCATATTTTAAAGCAACATAATGTGGTACTTTGTAGCTCCAACTTAAAGCAGCGTCAATTGCACCAATCAGCCAGGAGATTTGATTGGTTTATGTCTCTATTACCACTTGGAAAAGTTGAAGTGTTCACCATAGCAGAACTGGTGAGATGGTCACTCCATCTAAAGTGAGTAAGAAGACTGATGGTTGAAGGCGTGTTGAGTAAATCCTTCCATTACAATCTAGGACCCCAGCTCATTCATCAGTACCACCTACTTCTTCATGCCACTGACTTATAGCAGAAGCAGCACTTAGATTTTCTTGAAAAAGACAAAAAACAAAGTGTAGACATTGATTCTGACCCATTTGAAGTGTGCTGTGGTGTGTTTGTCTGTGTTCTCTCATGTTCCGATCATTTAGCTGTTTTTGGATGAATTGAGTCTGCAAGCATTGAACAGCAAGCATCTTTCCAACAAAGCTTAAACGACCTCCGTCTGGTCTTGCGCTTGCATCATTGATTTTCAGCCTGAACTTCACATTGAAGTCAGAGGTGCAGCACTTTCCTGCAGAGCTGTGCGATCTGCAGGTGTGTGTTTGTGCTTCAGATTATACAATCTGAAATCATCAGATTTCTTCTTTGAGATTGGCCTCAAATCTCCAGCTGACCTGAACTCCATTCAAGGAAGCTGCCAAGTTTAAATTAAGTTTCCAAACAGAAGCCAGCATTTGTTATACTTTTAGGTAAGGATGCATAATATTTTAATTTTGACCGATATCTGATATGCTGATATTTTAAAACTCATGTGGCCAATAACCGATATTGATACAGATATTAAAGCTGAAAAAATAAGCAGTCATTGCAAATAGCAGTTTTGTTATTCGTTTCCTACACTTTGAAAATTAGGGGTGGGAAAAAATATCGATTCACTGGAATATCACAATATTTTCATATACCCATATTAAATGAATATTTTTGAAATGCGGTATCAGTCTATTTTGCTCACAAAATCTCGTGAGATTTCATCGTTCTGTTACAACATCTCACGATATTTTGTGAATTTTTCGCAAGATTTTGTAACAGAACGATAAAATATTGCGAGATTTCGTTAGTAAAATAGATCGATACCATGTTTTTAAATGTCAATATGATATCAGCATATGAAAATATCACAATATTTCAGTGTATTGATGTTTTTTCCCACCCCTAGTCTTTAGAAGTTTTAAAGTCTGTAAAAAAGAAGTTTTTGAAGAAATAGTTTTTTTTGTGTGTTTTTTGTTAAAATAGCGGGCTGATTGGTTACATATCGGTTAAATATCTGTGGGGTGGCCGATGACCGATACTCAGCTTTAAGAGCGATATAGGCCGATACCGACAGGGGCCGGATTATATCGTGCATCTCTACTTTTAGGTCTTTAAAATGCCTTAAATGTAAAGAAACTACCATCAAACCACTTTAAGGGAAGGTGAAACAGCTTCAGTTGCAGCTCATATAGATGAAATGTTGGCGATTATTATCAATCTCATCAGTCACAAAAGATCTCTGAACTTCAGTTTTCCTGTCTTTGCTGCATTTTTGCAGCTGGGGTGGTTAAAGCGTCACATGAGGAAAACCTCTCCAGTCTGCGTTTGCTGTATTCTCTGTTGGTCTGCAACTAGGCCTGCTCTGAACTACTCGTTCTGTTTATTTATAGAGAGCCCTTAATGATCTTCAACAAAACACCGAGTACACTGGATTGAAGAGCCCTAGATTTTTGTTTTCTGGAACGTATTGGAACACTTTAGCGGCAGGGGCAGCAAGTTCCATGATCCAATCAAGAGCAGTTGGTGCTTGTCAGCTGCAGTGGAGAGGCTCCACAAATTACATTAAACAATAAAGAGGAAAACAGATTTGCAACAGTATGGTAATATCAGCCGAGTGCGGGAATGTTCAACATAAAATCTGGTTGATGCTTTTAATCTTACAAAAAGATGTTAATATGTTTGTATCTTTAAATGAATGTAGATAAACATTTATTAAATCAACTTTCTCTTTGAAAGTTTACCTCCAAACAAGAGATGTAACTTCTCTGTCTTTCCTCTGTTGTCTCGCTGCCGCTACCTGGCCTGTGGAAGCAATGCAATTAGACAAACACAAACAAAGCTCTTGAAACTGCAGTGGAAAATGCTGACTGTCCACAGTGCTGGCTGAGAGCAGCGTGAACTGCTGCTTGGCGCTCATCACATAAAAAAATGTTCAGCAAATGCCTCCTTTTTTGTGGCACGTGATTCTTTTTTTCCTTTTTCCTCTGTGAAAAGCTAAAGACCAGCTCAAGAACATCTGAAAGGGTCAAACACCGGCAGAAAAGTAGGAATAAAACAACAAAAACATTCACACTTGTGAACTAATAAACTCTCTGTGCTTTATTTCATCAAATGGACTTCCTGGCATTGAAATGGAGTTCACGTTGCGCCTTTGTTTGATTGGCTCTGCTACTTTGGGTTTAATCCTGCTGGTTTGGGGAGTGTTTGAGTTGGATTACTCCATCGTTGAGCTGGGGTACTGTTTCTCTGGCTTTGACAAGATGGTGTGTGGTGGTTTGTGAGGGTGTGTGTGTGTGTGTGTGTGTGTGTTCTTCAATACCGAATCAGCTGAAACCACAGACAGCCCAACTGGAGCGCCGTCCAAATCCCTCTGCATGCAAATTAAAAACGCAACAATAAACGTGGCAAAGGAACAAGGTGGGCACGCAGGCTTTATGGCCCCCTCTACTTCCCCCCCCCCCCACCCAGCTCTCTCTTTCTCTCCTCCGTTCTCCTTTACTCTTTATGTCTCTTCCCCCACTCGGCTTCCTCCAAAAGCCCTCCTGGGTTTGATGTGGCTTATGGGAGGAGTTGGAACAGGGGACAACCAAACTGCTGAGTTATCTCCTGCATGCAGTGTGGCGGCGTGGCTCTGCCCTCTGTGTGTGTGTGTGTGTGTGTGTGTGCAGACCAGCAGCACGGTGTAATCCTGTGGAAATGAAAGGTGCTGCCGCGCACTGGCCGGGAGATTACAGCGCCGCTCTGTCGCACTGCCAGGACACACTACCCGACCGAGACAGCAGCACACACACACACACACACACACACTTCACTGCTTTTCTTTGACGCTTTCCTCCTCGGCCATCCCTTCCCTCTTTTGGTCCACTCTTGTGTCACCTCTGTTGCAGCTTCAGCAGAGTTTCATGCCCACCTAATTCCTTTCACTCTCACTCTCACTCTCACGCACACACACACACACACACACTGGTCTGGTTCGGTCATCACGTCTGACCGCCTCACTCAGCCTCTGAAGTGTCCTCAGTTTGTCACTCAACTCAGTGAACAAACACAACACACTTTCTCATCTTTCTTGACTGTAACTGCCCCCCCCCCCCCCCCCCCCCCCCCCCCGACAAATCTGTATCTTTTTTTTTTTTTTTTAGATATCGCTTCACAATCAGAAACTTGAGCTGCGATTGAAATAAAAAAAAAAGAACTTTTCAGAAGATAGAAATGAAAGAAGCTTTATAGTTGAGCCTGTGGGCTGCAGCTAATCATCATTTTCATGAAAAGATTCATTTGCTCGTTAGTTTCTTGATTGATCAATTACTTCAATACTGTGTGTGTGTATGTGTATGTGTATATATATATATATATATATATATATATATATATATATATATATATATATATATATATATATAGTAAAGGGTGAACTTTTTTAATTAATATAGATCTTTTAATACAATCATAACTTCAGGGATGGAAGTAACTACCATATTTTCCAGGCTATAAGTCACTTTTTTTCATAGTTGGCTGCTCCTGTGACTTATAGTCCAGTGCGACATATATATCAAAATGTATACAATTCAACATATTTCTAAGTGTTAAGTTATGTTGACCTGCATGAGCCAATGAGTAAACATTACTGTCCAATATCACGAGGGCACTCTTGACTTGTGACAACTATATTCTGCTGTGAGGGGAAAAAAATCCCCAAATAGCCTTATTTCAGTGAGAGAAGTCTATTTTGAACATCTGGCTGTACTGTCTGTGTGGTGGAACAAGTCTTCAAAAAACATGTTTATCCTTTAATTATGATGTTTATGATCATTTACAGGCAGTAACTTGATGTGGGATTTTCAGCAGTAACATATAGGGTATGAAAAATCCCCAAATCACCCTAATTTGAATAAAAAAATACGATTTATAGTCCAGTGCAACTTGTATGTTTTTTCTTTTCGTGAAACTTTTTTTGAAAATTGTGAAACCTAACCCTGAATACAAAGACTTGTCAGTTATTTGGATCCCATTGCCCAAGAAGTTGGGGATAAGGACATGACATGGAAAATTCAAAAGTCTGCAACAAAAATGTAAAATAATGTTCATAAAACATTTAACTAGTCCTGTTTGTCCCTGATAAGTTGTACCATGATGTCACTAATGCCACCAATTTAGTTTTTTATTTTATATTTGATAATTAACTTCAGCTAGTGTCGTTTTGGGCTGGTGGGCAGATGCTGTGTGTGTTGTAGGGTTGTGTCAGCAATCGGAGCACTCGGTTTGGAGAAGTAGGGGGAAGCTCTGAGGATGAAGCTAATAGCAAGGTCACATGGAGATTTTGTCATAATTAAACCATTCGAGTCTAGAAAACGGATTAGATCTGTATTTTTTGCACCATGCGACCGCGCTAAAAATTCGGAATGGTTGTCAGAACGGAACGGTTGGAGGAGGTTGACTGCAGGATTGCAAAGTCTGCAACGGTTGGATGCAAATGGTGGGATGGGGAAAGGACTGGAAATTATGTGATCTCTTGCTAATTGCATCACGACACGGTGACGATGGTTTCGTGCTCAAAACGCTTCAGAAAACAATCATGAGACCACACAGAGTTGTCAGACGCCTGCAGCGAGAACCCAGATCGTTCAAGTGTTGCTGGTTTGAGAAAACCCACGAGACCATGCCCAAAGCTAAACACTGATGTTGCTGATGAGGCCTCGGCCATGTTGGTTCCGATACCAGATCAAGTATGTTTGTGGTTACAAACAACTAACTGCTACTCTGAACTATGCCTTGAGAAAAGCCTTTTTTTTTTTTCGCAAAATAGCCAAAAACTTTTGCGAATTTCATTTTGAGCCAACTTGATATTTAAAGTTTTACATCACAGAGCTGCAAACTGTCTCCGTGTGAAATGGTCAGCGTTGCAACTGTGTTTCATCTCAGGTTTAAATTGCTTTAAACCTTAATATTTACTCTTCAAATGTTCCCTATTCTACTCAGGCTCCAATGTCCAAACTTCTCCCTGATTCTCCAAAGAGAGGCTCATACAAATAATCCAACCCAAATAAATGCATAGTTTAATAAATGAGTGATTAATTAAACTGAGAGAGTATAATGGCTGAATGGTCTTTGAAAGGCAGATTATGCATTTTACTCAAAGTACATTTGAGCTACTTTTATCTGAATACATGTTTTTCCTTTGAGGAAGAATAATGAAGAACTCATTGTTCTCTGCACAAGAGCTTCAGATGTAAACATCTGATCTTGACAGATTTAATCAGGAACAAACAAAAACTCAGTTAAAATTCCACCTAATATGATCCTGTTACCATGACAGTCTCTCTGAACTAATATTTGTTAATTTAGTTGTATGTCATGTTGTGCATGTTGAAGTATTTGCTCTGTGGCTGACATTTACTGACATGACATAAGTGAATTAAGACGTGACATCAGCCCGTCACTGAACCCTTTAATCACAACAGTCGGACTCGTTGTGCGTTTTATTTATCAGATAAAGCTTTTTATATATATATATATATATATATATATTTGTGAAAGTGCCGTTCTGTGTCTCAGCTCTGTGTTTCATGGCCCTCTGCTGGATTGTTTCAAACATGAGAGTCACTCGCTTCCTCCCAAGGGTGCTGCTCAATATGCACTCAGTATGCGGGTGTGTGCTTCTTGTCACATTAAATTGTTCCACCCTGCTGTGCTGCTTGACCTTGGCTAATTCACATCTTCATCTTCAGTTGTGGAACAAAAACACACCGACTGCAGGTGCGCTGTCACCCAGCGGTGTGTCTTCAAGTGTGTACTTTGCTTTTGTTTGTTTAACTGCTGAATATTGTTTATGTTAAACCATATTCCTCATTTGTTCTCTTTAATTAAACACAAATGGTGTCGCACTGCATTTTTATTCATGTTAAAGTACTTTTCTACATGAAGAAAAAAATATTTTAACATCTTAAGAAGTAGATATGAAGTCAGTTTGATTGAATACTCCGATCTAAGATAAAAAGTTTCATAGATTCTCTCTCCGTCTGTCCCGCTCCGAACTTTCTTTTCCAGGGCTGGCTATGTGAGCTGCTGCGCTGGAAGGAGGACCCGTCTCCGGAGAACCGGACTCTCTGGGAGAACCTCTCCATGATCCGACGCTTCCTGAGCCTCTCCCAGGTCGAACGCGACGCCATTTACGAGCAGGAGAGCAGCGCCGGCCAGCAGCACCACAACGAGCGGCCGTCGCACCTGATACACGTTTCCAGCGACCAGCTTCAGGTGAGAGCCACGGTCAGGGCCCTGCTGGACATTTGGCTGCCCCAAGTACCAATTCAAGTATTTAATCCTTGCAATGGCAATTTAGTACAAGTAATTTTTATATAGTACAAGTAATTTCATTTGCAGACATGTCTACAGAAACAATACAGTTGCGCAATAAATAAAAATTATACACTCACATACACTAATCACGACTGTCCAAAAGTATCCCCAATAAAGCATGGGGGTAAGTCCATGAACAAGACCCACTTTATTTCACTGGCTTTGAAAACATAGTTAAGCTTGACACCATTTGGTTTTAATTAATTTTTTACTATGATTTCATGTAATTTGATTTTTACTGTTTCTAATTTTTATTGTTCTGTTTCTCTGTCCAGGACTTTGGGCAACCTTGGTTGTTAAGTAAACTTAGAACTTGAACTAAAATCACCAACGAAGTTTAAAACAAACAAAAAAAAACTACTAAATATGATAAATAAAGGGAGAAGCAATACCTGACCAGACAGAAATGTTCTTTTTAAGCCACTTAAAAAAAAAAAAAAAATCTTAAAAATATAATCATTCATTTTGTGATTTTTTTTTTTTTTTTTTTTTTTTTTTTAACATAAAAGAAGTACATTTTTACTGTTCACTACTGAAATCAGCTTCATTATAGACCTATGAACAAGATGCTATCAGTCAAATTAAAAGCTGAATTGAAAAGCTTGTGAAGAGAGGAACTTTAGCTGCACCATTTGCACGAACACATGTGAAATAATGGCCAGACCAAGAGGAAGAAATTTCCCAAATGGCCAAAAATGCATTGCAATAATAATTCAACAAAATATTAAATAAATGAATAAAATAAACCACCAAAGAAAACAAACAAATAGTTAAATAAATATATCTGTGCAAAATCTGGTCTGAACACTGTCTGATCTAGTGTGACAGAACACTGGGAGGTGATGGGTGGGGCTGGTACTGACTGGTCATTTACTTAAATCAGCATGTCAGTTTGTGTTGCTTACGTGTGTTAGCATGGCCCATATTGTAGCAGACTGGGTGACATGTTACACGTATGTTCAGTGTTCTCAAAATCACTTCAGCTGAGATGAAAATATTTACTCTTTGCTGCCCTGCATGCATGATGGGAGTAGTGGGGGTGGTCTGGTGATGGTCATTCTGAGCCACAAAACCAGCAAAATACTTTTATGATGTAAAAATCCTGAAGCGTTTTCTAAAAAACAAAAAGTATAAGAAAATGTGTGTGACATGGGGCCACATTTTAATCCTTCATTATTCAGTTTCAGCTGGACTGTTGAATAAAAGTTCACTTTTTTTTTATTTTTTACTTTTAAAGGCTAAATAATTAATCTGGTGTGGAACCGTCAATGGAAATGACTACTAATTAGCCCCTAAATGAATGTATACAACATCCATGAGAGACAAGAATAGTCGATAATCCTCTGCTTACGCTATCTTATAAGTGTCAAAAACAAGTGAGTCAAAAACATCATTTCTCTCCTTTCATGTATTCTTAACTAATATTCTTGGAAAATGAATAAACAACACTCAGGAGTTATAATGAACACTTGTAAATTAGAACCACAGCAACACTTCAAAGTTCCCACTTTTCAGCGAAAGCCATTTCACAGATATGATTAGGCTGAACTTATTTAACAGAGCTGCTTTATACGAGACATCTGGCATATGAATAGAAAACAACACACAGCCTCAGTTAACGGTAGAAACATCTTAATGAAGTACAATAATACTTCTATTAAAAGTCCGTGCCACAGCTGACTGGTTGATTAGTTATTTGGTTACTTGGATACATGGCCACCGTTTCACAAAGGCTCTCATTTACTGGATATAAATAAGGTAATAGGATTTCTCTTACAAATCAGTTTCAGCCGCAGATATGGAATGAGGGAGTTTTGTGCATACTTTGCATGCAAACAGAAATGCTTGCGGACGGAAAAAAATAGGATTATTGCTGATTTAATGGTGCAGTTCTGCACTGTCCATAAAAGAGCAGTGTTTAAATATTTTGTGCCTCTCTTTCACTAACGTGATACATTAGCCAAATTATCTCGCATTTGCTCAACGAGAACTATCATAGCTCGGTAGATTGGTACAGTAAAATCACATCTTTGGGTGCATTTATGCAGCTGGCAAGCCGAGTCCCTGCAAAGTGCTGTTTTCCAAACTTGATTACGAAACACCGATCTACAGTGTCTGACTCAGAAGTGAAAATAAAAGAGCACCCATTTTGTGAGGTCAATAGGGACCACGAGTTGCCCACTCTCTCTCCCTCTCCAGCCACACAATGAGACATTTTACGAGTAATGTGTCATGTGTTTATACTAACGGCAGAGTGAAAGCCATCGATAGCATTCTCACACTGCAGCAAATCAGAGCATCGCGACGTGAATTGTGTGCGGGGGGCTTGTTTATCGCTGCCCGGCAATAGAGGCTGATAAGCAGGACAGGATATGATGGAGCGCCCGGTTTCCCCGCGAGTTCCTACTGAGCTGGAGCCGCAAGCATCTCGCCACAAAGAGACACAATCTCCCACTACCAAAAAAGAAAAAGGGGGGGGGGGGATGTCATATCTGCAGAGCTGATTGCATTCAGTGAGATATTACGTGGAAAGTGCCTGTTCTCCACACAGCAGGCCCATTTTCCCTCACAGCTCAATTGATTTTAATGAAAGGCCTTATTAAGGTGGCGATAAGTGACTGATAACACCCCCCCCCCATCTCCTTTCTCTTCCCACCGCAGGCTCAGCCGCCTCAGACGCAGCAGCACCAGCCCTCCCTGTCCCTCCACCCATCCCAGCCCCTTTTATCCCAGCAGCCCTTACAGCAGCAACAACTCACCCCCGGCCCCCGGTTGCCGCCACGCCAGCCCTCCACCGCCTCCCCGGCCGAGACGGAGGACGAGGGCAGCCGCGCTGGGAGCATCAAGTCGCGCACCAGCGGGGGGAAGATCTCGCTGGAGGCCCTGGGCATCCTGCAGAGCTTCATCCAGGACGTGGGGCTCTACCCGGACGAGGAGGCCATCCACACCCTCTCAGCCCAGCTGGACCTGCCCAAGCTCACCATCATCAAGTTCTTCCAGAACCAGCGCTTCTACGTCAATCACCCCGTCAAGGCGCCCAAGGAGCCCAGCAACGCCAACAGCACGGCGGGCAACAGCAACACCAGCAGCAGCAGCAGCAGCCCCGCCTTCGAGGAGGAGCTGACGGACTTCAGGGAGGGCGGCGAGCTGCTGAAGGAGCTGGACGAGAGCACGCAGACCAACAGCACCATCTTCTCCATCAAGATCGAAGAGCAGCTGGGCCGAGGCGGCGAGGTCCAGTCAGAGCTGGAGCACGAGATCAAGGAGTAGGCCTCCCCCCCCCCGCCGTACTCCCCCCTCATCTCCTCACGCAACTGTGCTGCACACGACGCTCCAGCAGAGACAAAACCACCGCGAACACGGAGAAGTAGCGGCGTTGCCAACGTATGAAACTTACAGGACACACTGGAGAGCTGGTTTCAGACTCGCTAAAACAAGTACTACTTTTTGGATTTTGTAAAAGTTGTATTATTTACTGTAAAGACTTATGCATCATTTAAATAATCTGCACAAAAAAATAATTATTCCGAGTAAGTTGCCGTGGATATTTGCTGACTGCACTCTATGTATGTTGTTTTACACTGACTTTTTTTTTTTTTTTTTTTTTTTTTTTTGGAGCTACTGATTATATTCAAAAAGAAAAAAAAAGTTCCCCTGGAGTTTGCTAGGACTTTGATAGGTGTTTACGTATGTGATGTTTAACTGGATTTTTTTTTAAAATAGCAAATGAAATCAAGGACCAAGCGGTTGTCAAGGCCTTAATTATGAGGTATCAAGTCTGGAGCCTGCTGGCAGATAAGTTATTCTTTTAAAAAGAGCATAATGTAATTATGGATCACTCCAAACTTTGGAACGCAATCACCCAGCCCAGGTGCATCTCCGAGAATAGCTCAGTCTTTACTTATTTGTTAGGGAAGAAATATAAATATATAAATATATATATAGACATTATATTGTAACTGTAAAAAAAAAAAAAAAAAAAGCAGAAAAAAAACAGGAAAAAAAGAAAAAATACAGTCTTAAACTATGCCAACAAATGCCTTGTACTATACGGCACTGCCGATGTTAGATTATTTTGCAAAACCTTTGTCACTGTAACTCTGAATTGCCACAGTTAGAAATGTGAATGACACAATGTTTATGTTGTCCGTTATTTATTTGCAGTTCATGCAGTGTTTCAGATGTAATTTTTTTATTTTTAACGTTTTGTCACGTGGCGCTTATCTTTTTTTTTTTTTAATTCCTTCTTTTTTTTTTCTATTTATAAATGTAATTTCAATGGGCAGTAAAAACAAAAAGTGTCTTAAACGTTTTAAATGGAGAAATGTGCTTTAAAGGTTGCCTATAAAGTGCTGTATGTCGAGCAACTCATGCTACAAGCTTCACAATTAATGTTGTATGCAATTTTTACTCTCATGCAAATAAGCTTAGGTAAAATGACTAACCTATAGAACACCTTAGAAAGAAAAACATATGCAATCTGTGTAAAAGAAAAAATGGATGTCTGCGATGTGTCTTCCTTTGGTTATCAATCCAATTGAAAAGGCTTCTCCTGTATAAATCTCCTGTACAAAAGTGTTTCTTTTTTATGAGTTCATTTCGATGAGAACACCAGTTATTTTGTTACGACTGACTGTTTTATAAGTGTTTCTCGGTTCCTCTCCGCAGAAATGTTCTAACTAGAAGTGGTTATCGATTGTTTAAAATTACACGATTAAACTGTTTGTATTGTACCACAGATTTCTTGGCATTAACTTGACCAGACTCTTTTGGCCCCAGAGGGGTTTTTGTCGCCTCTGGAAACAAAAGATTGAGACAATGTGAATTGTTTTTAAAAACTACTGCTTCGAGAAAAACCGGCTGACTCGTTTCAGCCGAGGTCACTGAACACATGTTGTTTGTAATAACTGTAAATATCACATCTTATGAATCATTGATTGTTTATTATTGTAAATATATTTGAAGTTTGTGTAAGAGCTCACCGTACAAAACTGAATTCAACGTTCTGTTGTGCCTCTTCCTCTCAGACCGACTGTACCTGGGCGCTTCTACTGCATCTTCACTTCTACTGCTGAGTGTATCTGAAACACCTGTGAAATCTGAAATAAATAAAAATGTGAGGTGTGAACACCTGGAATGACGAAGCGCTCTACCGGGAGTTGAGATGTAGAACAGCACAGGTGTCCTGACCTCGCTGTGAACCCCAGGTGAGGACAGGTGTCTGCACCTTTAGGAAATTACCCTCACCTGTTACCACCCTGAGGAACGCGCCAGCCTTTCTGGGCCCGCGTTCCCTTGACGTTCTGCTCTTGTTCTTTTTCTTTATTTTTTTTTCCATAAATAAAAAGCCAGAGTGTAACGTGTGTGTGTTCAGAGGAAAACACGAATATCCTGTTTGTCAGAGGGGACAAGATGCGCGTTAAGAGGTGAAAAACTGATTACCACATGTCATGAAATAAAGAGGCAACATTAAGCTTCATTATTTCTTGATTTATTTATTTTTTCTTTGGCGTTACAAAAGGCTTAGTGATGATGAGAGGTGCCAACAAACAATAGCAACTCCAGCATTATATCATTATCACTGTTTTCAAAGGGATCAGCCATGTTTGCCTCAGCCTTACTAAAGGTTTTCCACGCAGATGGCTAATACTTCTCTGGAACAGCAGTTCCCAGAACAGAGGGTGAAGGAAAAAAGATCCTAAAATGGGATAACGGGAATATAAAACCTGTTAGGAACAGCTGCAGAGAGTTTTCACCACAGTTCAACGGCAGAAAGCGACTCCTCGGAGAAGACGGACCAGGTTCCTCAGCACCACTTCAAAAGATTTCCCCACAAATGAAAATAGAAATCATTAAAAAGGGGACTGATGAATCGCCGACTGTTAACCCCGAGTGTTTTATGTTATATTTTAGTTACAAACAAGCAGGCTGCACAAAGCGGCACAGACGGGGCCACGCCGTGTGGCGGCGCGCCACTTTTTGGGAGGCAAAAATGAAACCAAGAAGATAGAGTATCTGCTTGTGATATTTGTAGAAATCCTCAGTGTCTGAGCAAATATATGCTTCCCCACATGAAGGTGTGAGTTGACGCAGACGGGCGGTGGGGGCAGGAGAGGACAGACTGACGCCCGAATAAAGTTTCATTTTGAGGCAGCGAGATTCAAAGGTGTGTTTGTTTTGGTTGTCAGAGGAGGTACTCTGCTGGTAGGACAGAAACACAGGATGTTACACATGAGCTGGAGTAATCCCTCAGGTGATAGTAGTGTAATTTGAACCCCCACCCCACCAAAATTTCTGCACAATAAGTTCTTTTGCTAGAGACAAATGCAAAGAAAGCTATCTGAACGCGTCAATACCACACACTGGAAATAACATGAAAAAATAAATTTATGAAGAAATGTATATGGGGTTAGTGGTAAAATTGTGTAGCCTCTCCAAACTAGAGGTCCCAATTTCAGTGGGTTGCCAAACCACAAAAAAAAAAAAAAAAAATTAACTTGCATTTCTCAGATAAATTTGGGATCATCGGTAGGACTGTCAAAATTAACCTGTAAACACAAAAAGATTAACCTGTGAACTCTATGCATGAATGTGTTGTAAAAAAATTAACGCACTAACAGCAAAGTTATTAAAATAATGTAAGTAGGACTTTATTAATCCCACACTGGTGAAATTTGTGTGTTACACAGCTCAAGTACAGAAAGACTGACAAAAAAAATACTAACATGAAATATCAATATTGAATAAGATTTATATATATATATATATATATATATATATATATATATATATATATATATATATATGTATTTATATATAAATTATTATTTCCAACCACAATTCAAAAGCAAAGCAGATCATTTAATTATAATTTGTTGTTATTTTCATTACTATTTTGAATTTAGCATTTTCTTTAATTGGAGGGTATGAATAATTTTGAGGACTGTATGTGTATATATATATATATATACATATATATATATATATATATATATATATATATATATATATATATATATATATACACACCTTTTTCCCCCCTTCTCCCCCCTCCCCCCCCCACTCCCCTCCCCCTTCCCCATTCCCCCCCCGCTGCCCCCCCCTTTACATACATACATATATATATATATATATATATATATATATATATATAAATATACAGCTGTGTGAAAAAGTGTTTGTCCTCTTCCTGATTTCTCACTTTTTTTGCATGTTTTTCACCCTTAAATGTTTCAAATCATCAAACAAATTTAAATGTGAGACGAAGTCTTAATGACAAACTGACAAACAAAAGAGACAAACTTAAATGGCCCTGCGTGAAAAAGTGATTGCCTAATAAACCTAATAACTGGTTGTTCCACCTTAGCAGCAACAACTGCAATCAAGCGTTTGTGATAACTGGCAGTGAGTCTTTTACAGCGCTGTGGAGGAATTTTGTGCCACTCATCTTTGCAGAATTGTTGTAATTCAGCCACATTGGAGGCTTTTCCAGCATGAACCGCCTTTTTAAGGTCATGCCACATCATCTCAATGGGATTCAGGTGGGGACTTTGACTGACCACTCCAAAGTCTTCATTTTGTGTTTCTTAAGCCATTCAGAGGTGGACTTGCTGATGTGTTCTGGATCATTGTTCTGCTGCAGAACCCAAGTGCGCTTCAGCTTGAGGTCACCAACAGATGGCCGGACATTCTCCTTCAGGATTTTTTGGTAGAAGCAGAAATCATGGTTCCATTTACCACAGCAAGTCTTCCAGGTCCTGAAGCAGCAAAACAGCCCCAAACCATCACACTACCACCACCATATTTTACTGTTGCTATGATGCTCCTTTTCTGAAATGCCGTGTTACTTTTACGCCAGATGTAATGGGACCTACACCTTCCAAAAAGTTCAACTTTTGTCTCGTCAGTCCACAGAGTATTTTCCCAAAAGTCTTGGGGATCATCAAGATGCTTTCTGGCTAAACTGAGACGAGCCTTTATGTTCTTTTTGCTCAGCAGTGGTTTTGGTCTTGGAATTCTGCCATGCAGCCATTTTTGCCCCCCAGTCTCTGTATGGTGGAAAAATGAACACTGAACTTAATTGAGGCAAGTGAGGCCTGCAGTTCTTTGGATGTTGTTCTGGGGTCTTTTGTGACCTCTTGGATGAGTCGTCGCTGTGCTCTTGGGGTAATTTTGGTCGGCCGGCCACTCCTGGGAAGGTTCACCACTGTTCCATGTTTTCACCATTTGTGGATAATGGTTCTCACTGTGGTTCTCTGGAGTCCCAAAGCTTTAGAAATGGCTTTGGAACCTTTTCCAGACTGATAGATCTCAATTACTTTGTTTTTCATTTTTCCTGAATTTCTTTGGATGCCAGCATGATGTGTAGCTTTTGAGGAGCTTTTGGTCGACTTAAATTCGTCAGGCAGGTCCTATTTAAGTGATTTCTTGATTGAAAACAGGTGTGGCAGCAATCCGGCCTGGTTGTGGGTAGAGAAATTTAAATTAGCTTTCCAAAGATGTGATGAACCACAGTTAATTTATGTTTTAACAGAGGGGGCAATCACTTTTTCAGACAAGGCCATGGAGGTTTGAATCATTAAAAAAGAATGGTCATGCAACCGAGTACCAACTATGACTAAAAGAGAATGAAAAGAAAATATAAAATGCCTAAAAGTTGTTTTTGGCAGTACAGTACCATATTCATAGATGTACTATAAGAACTTAATAACCAAAACCATTTATTAAGAAAAGCATGGAAAATGGCTAGAAATTAGTTCTTAAATTAAACTCTGATGAGCTAATCCCCCCCCCCCCCTCTCTCTCTCTCTCTCTCTCTCTCTCTATATATATATATATATATATATATATATATATATATATATAATCACAGTAGCTTTTGTCCACAAGCATACCCAGAATGCAACATGGATGAAGGGGTTGTGTAAATATGCAAATAAATAAATAATACCCAGGCTATAGATAGGTAGATCTAAGGTTTACGGAGGTTGTGGAATCCACTCCCAGTGCAGGTTAGACGGCTTCCTCGCTGTGCCTCCTAAAACCATCTCTTTCCTCTGGCATTCCATACCTCTTACATCAGTTTTATTTTTGAACTTTTGTTTTTTTATTGTTTATTGTTTTAGTTTTTGTGTTTATTTTTAGACATTATGTGTACTCTGTTGTACAGCCCTGTATTTCTAGAGCACCTTCACCACAGTAAATACTGTGCACAAAGCTGCACTGGATAAAGCTGGGTAATATATAAATATAAAATCACATACAAGGTGCATTAGGTGTACATGAATGAAATGGTGACAGCGGAGGTGAAAGTGACTCATCATGATTCTCTAAAGAGTTTAACAGCTGCTGGGGTTGAATGACATGCAGAAACTCTGAGGGCCATATTTTAAATCCAAATGTGGCTTCATCTCAGAGAGAGAAGCTAATTTAGGGCATGAAGTTACTTTGTTACAACGGTGACATTCACCAAAAACTTGACATTTTATTTAAGCCTCACCTTTATCTGTTTTTTTCTTTTTATTATTTGGTGTTCAGAAACAAAGTTATTTCTGCTGTGATCTGAAAAATCCAACACACCATCATGCTGGCTCAAAAAGTTTGGGAACTACAGGCCCGGTGGCGGCTTGCATCTAGGAGTTGGTTTTAAGCCCCAAACTGCTCACTGGCATGTGCAACAGTTGTCCTGAAAACTATTCATATTTTCCAATTAAAGAAAAGGTTCTTTTAATGGTTTATAAATGTCTTAATGACTTTGGGCCTTCGAATTTATCTGATGTGCGTTTAATCTATGAACCCTTGCGGACCCTGAGGTCTTCTGGTTCCAGCCTTTTAATTTTTCCCAAAGTGAGAGCTAAACCTGACGGCGAGGCCACGTCCCATCACTGCAGTCCTCGTCTGTGGAACAGACTGCCAAAGAACCTCAGGGCTGCAGAGATGTTAATGTTCTTAAGGAGCCTCAACACCTTTTTAGCCTAGTTTTTTTCTTTTATTTGATTTTACCTTATTTTATTCTATTCTATTTTAATTAATTTGATATTATGTAAGTTTTTATTCAATCATTTAGCATATCAAATGTGCATTTTTAAGTGTGTGTATGTGTTTGTGTAAGTGTTGTGGTACGTATGTGTGTTGTGATATGTTGAAGTTTTTTCTTAATTTTCTGCATTTAATTTTATTAATAGAGCATTTTGGGTTTTCCTTGGCATGAAAAGCTTGATTTGATTTGAAAATGTTTAATTCACAATCGTTATTTATATAACAAAAAAAGTAATAATAGATAAAAATTTACTAAATTATAGTTTAATAAAATAAAATGTTGCTTTTTAATTGTTGTAGAAAAGAATAATTTAAAAAAAAAACTTCCCAGAAAAATTAAAGCATCTTGTCATGAACATTGGACCATAATACCTGTCAACAGGTGTAGAAGTCTGATTGGTTGTTACAGAAATCATCTGATTGCAGTGATTGCTCAACAAAATTTTAGCTTCCAAGCCCCATCATGCTTGTTTACTTGTTTTATTTATTTATTTATTGTTTATTCTGTTGAACCACAATTTAAAAAGAAAAAATCAATGTCATGATTTTCATAGACTTTTTTATTTATCATTACTTTGTCAATTTAAACTTACCTTGCTCACAGCTGATTTCTTTTCCTTCTTTAATTGGAGGGTATGATTTTGAGGACTGAGGACCCCCCCCCCCCCCCCCCCCCCCCCCCCCCCCCCCCCCCCCCCACCTGCAGGTCAGCGTTTGCTTGCACTGAGCAGCTTCCAGGTGTGAAGTGACAACTCAAAAATGTAATTCTAAGTGCGGCACTTCCAAAGACAAAGCAGCTCAGATGAAAAAACATTCAGCCATCATGAGTTAATCCGATAATTTGAATCTCACATATGCAGGATGCACGTCTGCAGCACGGACATGTTTAAAGAACGTTCACCATGCACGCTCCGCTAGCCACAATCCCCCAGAGTACTCATGAAGACGTCAATCAAAAAGTAAACATGAACACTTCAGAGAATTTGAAGGGAATTTGGCTTTACGGCTGCAGGTTTCTGAGTGTCTGAGCCATGACAATGATGACGTTTCATGTTTGGAGACGAAGGTCTGCAAGTGTCTGTCTGTTGCGTAAACCGGGACTGTTGCTCTGTCCTTCACAGACCTCATCAGCTTCACACACCACATCCAGCAATTACACAAATATTTGAGGAATTTCACAGCATCATGAGGCGGTGTAACTTTATTTCTGACTGCAGGGAAGAATTTAGCTAATGTGGCATATAACATGAGGTTAAACCTGTTCTCATGAGAAACATTTCCCCCAAAGAGAGATGAGGAGCATCTCAAGAATCCAACAATGAGGAGCGTTTTTGATGGAATGATTAGTTTAAACCACAAGCTGGTTTCAGCTGCTGAACATTTTTGTAGTTTAGCGTGCTACGGTGAAATATTGTGGAATAAAGGTTTGACTCTTCACATTGCAGAGTGTTAACGCCCAGCTGCACGGGCCTTGCAAGGACAAATGAGCATTACCGGGCACATGGGCTTCATTGTCTTAATGAGTGGCTGCACCTGTGAAGGTGTGCTATAGATGTTCCTTGAGAGGCTTTCAGGGTTTGGCACTCTTGATCCTGTAGCTACTTTGAGTTAAACCTTTAATTAAGTCTCTGAGTTTTGTGCTTGGTCTCTAGTTTATACTGTGGTTTTCAAGCTAAGTGTAACATGAAGAAAATAGGGTTTTACGGGGGTTAAAACACAGCCTGTGTTTCAGCTTTGCACAAATAAAGCTGAATTAAACAGATGATTGTGCAACATTATAGCAGCTCAGGTGGGATCTGTGCTACAGCATCAGTCTTACTTGCTAAACTCACTGGTTGAGGCAAAGGTTGACCAGATAAGTTCCCCCGAGAAGCTGCTCAACAAGGCAAGGCAGGTTTAATTGTATGGTACAACTCATGTACAAGACTATCTTTTAAAAAAAAAAAAAAAAAAAAAAAAAAAAGGACTTCATAAGTAAGGATAAAGTTGTTTTCGGTGGATTCGGTTCACTGCTGACAAAACTTCATGCCAAAATCAGCGTATCTAACTGAGATAATGGCAAATTGGGATTTTTACAGTGTGAGTAATAACTCTTGTTTATGTGTTAAGGCATTAAATGAAATTGTACAGATTATATTTTACAGTTTGATTACTACTATACTAGCCCTTTATTTACTTGGTATCAGATCAATACCAAATTTTACAGTTTTGGACACCCTAAAGGGACACAACACCCACAGAATGATGTGCCTTCATTTTCTAGTCATCATCATGCTGAGCAAGACTGTGGAGCAATTTTTTAATATCTCAAATGCAGCTGGCGACCTGGGAGGCTTCTCATTATCCGCTGACTTTCATATAATGGGGTTCACCGATACCTAAAACAAAAAGGTCCATAAAAGTCCACAAAAACTTGGCAATATTCCTCCATACTGCTC
Source organism: Atherinomorus stipes (assembly GCA_023101725.1). Taxonomy (NCBI): domain Eukaryota; kingdom Metazoa; phylum Chordata; class Actinopteri; order Atheriniformes; family Atherinidae; genus Atherinomorus; species Atherinomorus stipes. The sequence goes on along the minus strand of JALJCO010003314.1, from coordinate 57,034 downwards.
GTCCAATGTAATCCAGGAGTCCTGAGTGGGTAGCGCCATTATTTACTCAAAATGATATCATTTAGTATATTTTTGTAGCCTAAACAGTACTACGTCATACTTCCTATTTGTGCAGTCATGCAAGTTCACAACACTACGGAAGCTGCGGCGTCCAGCATCTACTCTGCCAATAATGCAAGCGTAGAAGAAGAAATTAGCAGTTTACATTGTGCTAAGAGCGAACGAGCAGCAGACAAACACAAGACAGGTTGGCTAATAATTTAAAAGAAAGACAGAAAGAAACAGAAAACGTCTGCCGCGGCTTCCGTAGTGTCATGAACTCGCACGAAAACGTTCCCGGATCTCCGGCTGCAGTTGAGATAGTTAAAAAGTGCTCCACAGTCTTGCTCAGCATGAGGGTGAGTAGCAAATGAAGGACCATCATTCTGTGGGTGTTGTATCCCTTTAAAGACCCACAATGCAACTTCTAGCAGTTTCCTCAGTGATGCGCCCCTATTGACAGCTGAACTTCATCCATCTTCATCATACCTGTACTGGGATTCACTAAAAGAAGTCTTATCCTGACTCCTCTTCAGTTCTCTCCTCTTTTCTTTTCTTCTCTTCCTCCAGTAATGTTCACTTGCGTTTCTTTGCTGAATCCGCCATGGTGGGCGTTCAAAACACCTGCTGTGTTCATGTCTGTTCATATCCGTTAGCTAGTACGTAGCGGTGCGCAACCAATTGCCAGCTGCAACGTCACGGCCGCATCCCGGATAGAAAAGCTACATAGTGCAGTTTCTCAGCTTCAGTACGCTGCTGGGCAGGGACGGTCTCCAAAATGCGCATAATAAATGTTGGTCTGCCATCAAAACAAGTCAGAAACGCGGTTTTTTGAGGTGGAAAAGTTATGTTGTGGGTCTTTAAAACCTCTCTGATTTTGTTCTGCTTCACTTTTTCAGAGTTGGCCTTTGCAGAGATAATCACATAGGATTTGGTGGACGTTTAGACCTACAGCTGCATCATTCCAGATATCCAGAGTCATTGTTGGTGCTGTTCTTTTTCTTTTAAGCGAGCCTAAAACTTTTTCCTCTGTACTCTGTGTCATGTTCTTTTGTTCTTCACAAGTAGCAACTGAAAAATCTCCCTTGATTATCACTCCAAAAGTATTCAAACAGACCCTGTTGTTGCAGAGATATTCTCATTTTATTATGGGCCTAAAACTAGGTAGATATGAGGCTCAAAGGGTTAAATGAATCACAGTCACTTACAGCAATACAGCACATGCCACTTGATACTGTATTAAACATACATGATTAGCGCCACTAAACACAGCAGTTTTACATCTTGCAGTTATCTCTGTCAACACAGCCACACCAGCGTGTGCACATGAAAAAGGTCTGCAGCAGATTTATTGGATGGTGTCTTCGCTACGTTTCTGCTGCGTTTAGCTCCAGATTAATAGGGACGTTACGCTCAGGTTGCTGCAGCACAACATCGTCAGGTCTGGCTCGCGCCGGGGAAGTCCTCTGTGCCTGCCCATGAACCCTCGGGACTGCGCAGTAAATCAAACAGGAAATGCAGCAGAAAGCCTAATAAAGTTATTCTAATGATAGCAATCGCCCCGGGATCGCCTCAACCAGAATCTGGAACTTCTCTCTCTGTGTCTTTGTCTCTGTCTGCTCTGCTGAGCTGTTTTTTCCCCTCACTTCTACCACAAACAGATGATTAAAGGTGTGAAAATCAATGACATTAATCAGAGTTGGTTCCCTCTCGTTTTCTGCCTTCCGGTTTTGAGGCGACGACACGAAGCAAAAGCCTGGGATTGAAACTGTCCTGCTGATCACATTAATTCAGCAACATCACTCTCATATGAATATCTATTCTGATTTATGGAAAAAAGACGCTCCTGCCCATTCCTTATCTTGTTTGATTTTATTAACGCGGTGTAATATTGAGTTATGTGGTTTTGGGGAATCTATTACAAGGCTTGGGGATGCTAACAGGCCTCATCTCGCAGCAGGGTCTGCAGATCTCACCCTCGGCTGGTTTGAAGCAGCCTAAGCTGCTTAAAACAACATTCCAGGGCTTTTGTTTACGTCAAAAGGCCGACACCTATGGCCGCCCTCTTTGCTGTGCCGGGCTGTTTTAGACATAACAGCTTTTGTTTGAAGTTCAGAGGAAGACACAACGGCTCCACGGCGCTCAGACCTTCCACCTCTGTTTACCATTGGAACATCTCAAGCATAATGTTGTGAAACGGACAGATGGATGTGGTTAGCACGTCAGCGCCTTCAGTGTTCTTGTCAAAGCTTCTAGTCCATTCACTCAGCTGAGTCACAGCTATGAATCTTATCAATATTAATATTTAGTGTATTAATGAGTACTTGTTTCAGCTTTTGAGCTCCTTTTAAATATGGTTTGTGAAATATAAGCAGGTAAAGTATTTGAAAATTGTCATAAGTTGTTTATTGTTTTCTTTTTGTCTTCTATTAAGAAATTATATGTGCAATCTGAAGTGAAAGATTTTCTCTTCTGTGTAATTTCACTAAAAAATCGACTCATCTTTATTTATTACAGCCTGTTGTTCATTTTCTATGAATACAGCTGAAGTGGCCTCTTGTTATTTGAAGCACTAATTGAACCCATTTTTCCTTTTCTAAACCTGTCTTACCATTTTCATTTTAAAACAATATCTCCTCGATGAACAACACCACTCACCAGACGGCACTTGTCACAATGGTTCCACTTATGCATTGACCAAAACAGACTCAACAGTGAAAGTTGCGTCATAGATTTTCAGGCTGTTGGCATGTCAAAGTGCTTCGCCACTTACTGGCTGAATTAGGTTTAATATATTCAGTTTTAGACTGTTTTTAAAAGTAAACAGCAGTGATTGGGGAGACTGAGTCTGAGACTCGAACTCCGGTTGCACTTGAGTTGCATTTTCAGTGCCTTTAGACTTGACTTGGACTCGCACTCAGAAGACATGAGACTTGGTGGCTTGAGACTTGTGAACAATATTTTATTTTCTATATTTTTTTCCCATCTATTATTAGTTTTGGACATTTCTTTGCGGGTTCAGATGGATTTTTGTAGCCTACACATAAAAAAAGTGCTTTAGAAGATCTTTCGGGATTTCAGAAAGCAGAGACTGTTAGCAAGTTTTTGAATAATGCGCATGCGCAAGACCAGCCTGCCAGATTTACAGCTCCCTCCTCCGGCCACAGAACAACATGCACGAGCACTCCGGTGTTTAGCGACAGCAGATTCTCCATCATGTCACAAATGCAAGCAAACGGAATGTCGTTGTCTGAACGTTGCTAACTGCTAGCAGAATGATGTTAGCTACCTGCTGTACACGTCAGACAAGCGCGCACAGCTTCCGGGTCGCAGCATTACTCTCGGCAATCAATCACTCTAATTGATCAGTCTCACCTATTACCCGTTCTTACTACAGTAAAGTGATTGACGAGCCAGTAGACAAATGAAAAAGTCAAAGAATGCAGAGATGATTGGTGTATGTTTTTTCAGCCTCATTACTTTCACAGCTGATGTAGAATACTATTGATATATTTAAAGCTTTTAATTAATCGTAGCATATGGGGTAGTGAACCCAGTTATACAGATTAATACAAAAATTGTTCAAAGAAACATCTTCTATAACACCTTTAATATTTACTTATCTAAATATATTTCCATGATCATTTCCAGGTTTTCTGAGTTTAGTACAGCATAAAAGATTGTCCAGAGGTGAGGGACAAAGTATGTGTAAGTTGAAGCCAAAGACTGTAAAAAAACATAATGGACGTAGTATCCCGTTACATCTGAAAAGAGGAAAGTGAAGCCCGTTGGGTGTTTCCCACCGTCGCCATCTTGCACATATGTCGGCACTCGCAAAAAATACTAAAATGGGCAAAGGCAAGGCCGCTCCGAGCCGCTGCAAAAATGATTGACAGCCAAGCTAATGCTAGCCAAGCTAACCCGAAGTGAACAGGAACAAACAAAGATAGGCGGTTTAAAGGTAAGACACGCTAAAACTTGCTGTTTACCAGCTAAAAACCGCTGTTGTGTAACTCTGCTACAGGCTGAGGCCTTCCTGAGAGCAAGCAGGGAGCAAACTATTAGCCTCCATGGCTAAAATCCTCATCCAGTCTGCCGCCTGTCAATCAAAAGGACACACCCCTAATTATGTGTAATTTCAAGATTAAACAACAATGAAACGGATGGGTTATAAAAAAAAATCACCCTCCTAGTTGACATGAAGGTAAACTTGACCTATAAAACCTAAAATGATTTTTTTTTAACCAGGCTGTAAACATGTTTATTTCTGCAGTAAACATATTTATTTCTAATGTGAAGTTGTTTTTTTTTTTTTTTTTAACAAGGGAGTCTATGGGGATTTGCTCTATTTTGGAGCCAGCCCCAGCGCATGAAGGGCTATAATTTAACTTAACCTCTGGGCTTCAGTCTTTTCCAGCAGAGTTTCTCCTTGGTTGACGCTAAAGATCATTGCTCTTTCACAATGCTGGTCAATAAAGGGTGAGTATGGATTTTAAATTCCGTGGATATTATAATGCAGTCATCTAAGCCAGTTTTTTTCAAACATTTTGAGCTACAACCCTCAAAGTAATACACTTTGGTACAAGGAGGGTAAAATGGATTTTGGTGGAATTTTGGCAGCATCCCCAACTTCTGTAAACAGGGTTGCCACCGGATGCTCTGCATGCGTGCTGCCTTTGCTACAATCCGTGGTGCTTCGCCTGCACTTCTTCATTATCCGCCGGGTCAGTCCTTTGATGTGAAATCGGCTTCTTGTTTGCACTCAATCAGAATGTGCAGGTCACAAAACGTAATTGGAAAAAATCTCGAGCTAATTAGTTCACTTTCGCCACGTGGTGCTAGTTGGAACCGCCAGATTACAGCAACACTAAGCTAAACTCAGGGCTGCCAGACTCAGAGACTGGGTCGGTTAGAAAACGCTTCTGCCCACTTGTCCAACTCAGGGGACTGCGGGGGGAGGCTTAATTTCACCCAGGGGTGGCATATGCCTTTAAGCTGATACACCTCAACTTGTCTCAGTGTGGACATGGGCAACATTCATGGGCATTTCTCGAGCTGTGATGACCTAGTGGCATCCAGAGGCTGAGAAACTGAGGTTTATGCAACTTTTTCCACCCGGGTGCGGCGTGATGTTGCAGCCAACTATTGGTTTGGCACCGCGTCTCATGCTAGCAAACGGATATGAACACACTGGGTGTTTCAAACAGGCACCATGAGGGATTCAGCAAGGAAACGCAAGAAAGCATGATCGGAATAAGAGAAGAAAAGAAAGAGGAAGGGAGGTGAGCTCAGTAGAGGTAGGATGCAAGATGGATACCAGGTTAGCTGTTGATAGAGGGCAGGTTACTTACTTTCCTCCTCCCCAATTATTTTTTTTTGTTTTTCTTCTCGTTTTTATTTTCATTTTTTTTATTTTTATTTATTTTATTATATTTTTCATTACATCGCACCCGAACCTCCCCCTCCCCCGCCTCCGTCCCCCTTCTTCCCCTTTTCTATTTTTCAGTCCCCGCGTTGCGGTTCACACTTCTTACCTTCCTCCCTCGGGCTTTCTTTTACCCCTCTTATCCTTTACTCATTACTTTACCCCTCCTCAGCTTCATCTTTCCCCCCCCCGCCCCCCTTTTTATTTTCCGGGACGCTACACCAATGGCGACGGAAACACCCCCCCCTCCTTCCCTTTCTCTATTCAAAAGACCGAACTACTCCGATTTATACATCTTTCTAGATAGCTGCAAAAAGTTCAGTAGTGCATCTTTGATTTTAATCGCACTGGCTCTGAACAGTCAAAGCTTTGGGGACCCCAGGTTGGGAACCACTGCCTGTCTTATGGTGTCCCATCTGCTTTTGCACTCTTCACCTCCTCCGCCCGTTTTTTTTAAACCAGCACATAAAATAAGTAATTACAAAGAAATCAAAATTCAAGTGTGATACTATTTTCTTAGATCTTGCATTAAGGCTGAATCAGGAACGTCCTGTTTTGGTCCTCGAGGGTGAAATGCTGCAGGTGTTAGATGTCTCCTTGATCCAACACGCCTGACTTAAGGTAATGAAACATTGTGCAGAGTTTGATTCACTATTGGATCTATTTAGTTTGAGTCTGGTGTGTTGGAACAGGGAGAGATTGAAAACCTGCAGGATTGCGGCCTTCGTAGGACCGAACTGGCCCTGATCTAAAGCATCATTATCTGATCTAAAGCATCATTATCTCTGGGCACGACTGGAATAAAACACTGTTATCCACAACAACTGGGCTTAAAGACACCCATGCTTTTATAATTTTCTGATCAAATTCCCAAACAAACAACAAAGAGATCCCATTTAGTCTTTGCCTCAAATTAGGTTGAACATTTATGGTTTCAGACCCTGAAAAGAAACCTGAAGAAGAGAAGTTTTCACATGAAAGTGTGTTCAGATACACACTGACCTTCTAGTCATGAGGATGCTGATGCAGGAGAAGTCAAGATGTCCTGGTTGGAAAGCTGGAATCTGAGGTGCAGATATGACTCTGTTTCTTTCCTCTGATCATAATTGCACAGTGACAGATGGGCAATGGTGGAGCGCATATACAGCGTGCATGGAAATGTGCTCATATTTCTGAACAGACACGGCTTTAAAGCAGTCAGGTGTGTGTGTGAGTGTGTTCCTTTCTCCCCACATCATCTTCACAACCAGGACAAAGTTAGTACAGAAACGGTCATATGCTCTGGAAAGATGCAAGTTTGATTAATGAAGAGCCGTAAATCTTTCCTGCTACAGGTGACTGATGGAAACTGTGACCATTTTTGAATCCGAGAATATCTCTGAGACAATGGAGCAGTTGTGTGGCCTCTTTTTACCTTTCGCTCCTTGACAAGTAGGCATCAAGAGAACTGAGAAGAAGCCGTTAAATTGCCTCAACAGCTGTGCGGGGTATGAATAACTCGTTAGCTGTGTGCATTTTAAGTCATCAAATCCCGAACCCCTCACCTAACCCTCATTTGCAAAGGGGACAGGAGGGAGGTGCTAATTAAAGTGATAAAGAGAACAAATCTTATCAAATCTGGCGCTGGATTTTTGTTGGAGGGCGGGGTGGAGGTGTCGGTGTGTGGAAGGGGAAAAAAAAACATGGTTACATCTGTATTCTCAAACACTCAGGAAGGTGCTATTTCATGTTTAATTAATTAAGCAGTCTCTTTAACTGTATCTTGACAAATGTGATGTCAATTATATAGTGTGGTAAAATTGTTTATTGTTAAATAATGGTTAATTTCTGGGGAAAAGAAGTTAAATCTTCTGGTACCATATCTATTCCTGACTGTTATGATAATAATAATAAAAAATGAGCATTGACATCTGTCTGTGCCGCACAACTCAACTTTTTCTCATGATCAAATGAAAAGAGCTTCAGGGTTTTGGTGTTTTACAGACAGCACTGTTTCTTTAAACATTATGAGTCATTTTCAATTATGCTGTGTTTCTATGGTTTATTTACAGGGCAGAAGATGCTAAACTCATGACGACTCCTGGATCAGTCTACTCTGAGGAATTCAGCCTTAAACTCACCATAAAAGAGCAAGATGAATGCTCTTTTTTTCCATGTCCTCTGAAAACTTGCAATTTAGCTCCAGTGGCCTCATCAAAAGGGTTTACTACGAGGGAAAGTAAAGACTGAGAAACCACGTTGACCCTGAAATTTAGTTTTCAGTGTCAAGAAGATAACTTTAAAGCAGAGACCGTAAAAAAAGAGGGATGGCGGTTCTGCTACGTCACCTGTTGATTTTTGAAGAGCTTAAAGTGAAACCAGTTGTTCCCATTGTTGCCATCTTTGCTGCGTCGTGTGCGTCATCGCTCCTGGAAAATTCAAAAATGGGCAAAGAGTAGGCTCTGGGCAAATGATTGACAGCTAAGCAGCAACCTCGGTTGGCCAGCTATAAAGCTACCTGGAAGAAGGAAATATTTGTAGTTCTCCCTTCAACTGCTAAGGGCCGCAAAACCGAACAAATCCCCATAGACACCCGTGTTAAAAATGCCAACTTAACAGCGATGTACACGTTTACAGCAGAAATAAACATGTTTACAGCCTGGTTCAAAAAATCATTTTAGGTTTAATAGGTCAAGTTTACCTTCATGTCAACTGTGAGGGGGTAAAATTTTTATAACTCATCTGTTTAGATGTTATTTAAAGGCAGGGTAAATAATGTTTTCCAGGAGCATTTTTCACTATATTGCTTGAAGTCTTCTTCACACCCCGACTGCAGCCAATTGATTAAATGTTCTGACACAAAAATGTAAAAAAATCACCTGTGGAGCGGACAGGACTGGAAAGAGCTGCGAACCGCCCGTGCTAATTGACTGAATGATTATTATGTCCATCAAACTCGACTGCCATTTGTCGCCCCCCCACCCTCCTCGCGTGCGACCCCCCCATCGGCGCACACGTTCCTGTGCTCTGGAGGTGTGGTTTCCGGGGCTGTGTATTTTTTCAAATGTAACTTGCTCAGTTTGTTTTTCCAGGATCCCCTACCATGCTTTTAATCCTGAAATTACACATAAGTATGGGGTGTCCTTTTGGCTGACAGGCAGCTAACCGGTGGCTCCTCATTAGCTTCTTGTTTGCTCTCGGTAAGGTCTCAGGCTGTAGCAGAGTAGCACAATAGTGGTTTTAAGTCAACAACAGCAAGTCTAAGCGTGTCTTACCTTTATCCCGCCACTTAGGGGGCTAATCTTTGCTAGTTCCTGTTAGTTTCAAGTTAGCTTGGTTAGCGTTTAGCCTAGAGTACATCAGCTGTAAATCATTTGTGCAAGGCCATTCTTTGCCCATTTTTGTAATTTCCTGGAGTGACGACGCATGCGACGTGTCAAAGATGGCGACACTGGGAACGCCCAACTGGCTTCATTTTTAGCTTTTCAGAAACCAATGGGTCACGTGAGCAGAAGGTTCGTTCCCTTAACGGTCTCTGCTTACAGCCAACGTACTCTGGGCTAAATGCTAACTGAGCAAGCCGGAAACTAACAGACGCTAACGAAGATTAGCCCCCTAGGCGGCAGGCTAAAGGCAAGTCACGCTTGGACTTGCTGTTAGCTGTTACAGATCTGGGCATGAAAAAGTTCCCCTTTCAGCCGATTGCCAGCCACTTGTCTGCTAATTCAATCGCACAGAGACGATTTCAGAGCATAAATGAACGCCCGGAACAAGGATGTTTCCACACGGCAAGTTTGGACACCGTACGTGATGATGTATTTGCGGGACAAGTCGTTCAGCCAGTGATTGTGCAGTAATGGTGCACGATTTGTTCACCACTTCTGGCAGAAAAAGGAGGAACTTTTTCATGCCCAGATCTGTAAAAAACACCATTTTGCTACACTGGTACAGACTGAGACCTTACCGAGAGCAAACAAGGACCTAACTGTTAGCCACCGGCTTGCAGGCCAGGATCTGGTCTGCTGTCTGTCAATCAAACAAACAGACATGCCCTTAATTGTGTGTAATTTAAAGATTAAATAAATGGATGACTTGTAAAAAAAAAATTCACTCCCTCACAGTTGAAGCGAAGGTAAACTTGACCTATTTGTTTAAAATTTTTTTAAATTGTGTTTTAATTTATTTTTTAAAGAATGTATGTTGCAAGCTGTGAGCTGCTGGACACCTGAATTTCCCCTTCTGAGGATAAATAAAATATTTATCTGTTAAACTTAAAAAGATTCTTTTGAATCAGGCTGTAAACATGCTTATTTCTGCTGTGAAGTTGGCCTTTTTAACATGGGAGTCAGTGGGGATTTGCTCTGTTTTGCAGCCAGCCCCTAGCAGGTAAAGAGTGAACTACAAATTTTGGGGCAGTTTTCCAGATTTCTGCATTGGCCTTACAGCTGTCCACTGAAGGTTGCTGCTTGTTTTTAGGTAACGTGCTCTGGAGCAGTTTTAGGGTTGAACTGACCATAAAATTAGCAAACATTTCTAAGATTCTTTTCCTAAGGACACTTTAAATGGAAAAATCAGACTGAAACATAGGGATGTGATGAAATACAAATTTCATGAAACAATACAAAATATGATGCAGGACTTACAAAATGAAACAATCGAACTTTAAGGTCCTGTGAGAATATTAATCCTAACGGCGTGTTCAGACCAAACGCGATCTAGACGTCAAAATTGCGCCTGACGCCCAAAGTTGGGCACTGGGTCACTAAAAAGTCAGACCCTTGATTTCTAGCATCGACGCCCCTGACGCGTAGCGAGAGATGTGCGGCAAAGCCGCGCTCGACGCGCCTCGGGAGGAATCCCTCCTTTTTCTTTTTCCTTTCACCGGTCTGTCTGCACCATGACAGATGCAGGAGAGAGCGGCTCGGCTTTCTGTGATCAACAAAGTTAGGGAATGTCATCATTGGTCGCCTCTGCTCTGTGTCCGGTTCACCAGATAATTCCAGGTGTTCTGATTGTGATGAGTTTCACCTGACGCCCTTGACGCCCAAATGGCGTTTGGTCTGACCACGCCGTAAAAGATTTGGACAGAAATGGAGAGGATCTGGCATGGGATTTGGTGATGGATGCATGTTATTTCCTGAAGAATGGAGGCTGCAAAATAGGTTTTACCTTTTAAAATATGTTTATGATCATTTACAACATTAACCTTGTAATCAGAGTGACCGGGGAAAATTCACTTGTCAAGCCTAAATGAAAAATCTAAAAAAATGAGATTTCCTCGGTGAGAAATATTTGTTTTGGACAATGACATGCGGACACGGTGAAAGTTCTTGATGCATTGGTACTGAGTAACTGTCCACAAGTTATTTCTGTTTTTCCATGCATTTGTAGTCTGTATGTGACCTGTATGGACTTTGCCTCTGAATTATCATTGGCTGCTGATGAAAACACAGTTCGGGTCTCGTATCTTGGCTGCGTTCTTAAAAAAACTACCTTTTATTTTTATTTTGTGCGTCTTTAAATTTACCTTCATTATGTTTTTATTCTGCAAATTTCGCTACATCCCTACTGAAACAAAATTTTAAATGTCTCATCTTTAAACATCAGATGGAGGATTTTACTCTCTAAGCATAGATTGGTTGAATTCAACAAATCTGATTGGTAGTTACTGTTTATGTCCAACCAATCAAAAATGTTGGTTAAAAAAAAATTGGTAAACATTTAAATGTGATCTTTACCAAAAATCTAACCAATATTTTGGTTAAAACAACCAAAAGGACTAGTAGTTATGTGTCCAACCAATCAGAATGGTCAAATTCACCAATCTGATTTTAGGATGTACATAAACATGGCCCCCGTAGTCACAACTAAGTGGAAATTGATCATAAAGATCAGGAGAAATGAGTAAGAACCAGTAACTCACCAGTCTGCAAACTGATTTTTATTTCTTTTTATCTACTCATGATGCTCTGCCTCTGTCGGCTTCAGGTCACAGATGTGGCATCAGAGACCAACATTCAGGTTGACTTTATGTCTCAAAGCGGAAAATTAAAAAAGAAGGGCCTTTAAATGTGGAACAAATCTTTTCAATTGGATTGTTTTCGCTTGGTTATCATTGTTGTCCTCAGAGGAGAAGCATCAACACCGATACAGATAGAGAGCACGGGATGATCATCACCCTGGAGAGGGGAGAAAAGGTTGGAGTTCACTTTGGGCTAACAAGTAGCCACAGTAAAGTCTGGTGTCGGCTTCTAGCTGAAATATTAGGAGGAAAAAACATCCTTTTATTAATTAATTAAATCTACAAGAGGCATGTTTTGACAAACCCTTCTTTGTGCCACATCTGAGATTCCCATCTCTGCAATAATAGACAAAAGTTTAAAGGTCGCAGTCTGCAGTCTAAATGAAACAGTCTGCTTCCGACTACGATTCCTAATAATGTCAGTTTGCTGTAAGATAAAAACATAGACAATAGTTCTTTTTAAAAGTGCACACAACAGATTATGATGTTTGCATGACCACAAAATTGTTTACTGTCTCATGGATGCCGTGATCTGGACAGTTGGACTGCAGATTACAGCATGTCGGGGTCCTTCGGTTTAATTCTTTCTACTAAGAAAAGAAATGATCCCTAAAATCCTCATAAGAGATTGGAGCGACTGACTAAAAGCCAAAACTAAATGACACAATTAGCTCATTTCAACCAGTGTTTTCTAGACTTATTGCTCATTCTGCAAACACTCCAGCATGTAGAGAGCGTGCTTTATGCAACACCGAAGGATTAAAACTTCCATTACCTCACGAGTTTAGCTATTTACACATCTATGGTCTATATGCACCTTTATAGTTTAAATGGACTGATATGCATGCATGATTACATGTCTGACATTGTTTGTTCTAGTAGATTCAATAACGTTTTTCGGCGTGTAATCGAATCACCTAATGAATCAGGACCTGCAGCTGGGAGACGATAAGTGGGGTCAACAGACTGCAACACAGTAGCATGAGGAGGGCTCGAGGTCGCATGATTATCCCAGTGGTGCAAATATGAAAATGCTGGAAATTTTTATTATGATCAACACAAGAAGTTGGATTTTACTTCTAGGTATTATTTTTTCCTCCACTGCTTGGACTGACTGTCACACTCAAGTCAAGTAAATTCTTTTAAGTTTTATAGGTTTTTCAGTTATAATGTGGTGCTACAGAGTTACATAGAGATACACACAAATACATAGTAAAGAATAAAAAGACCCTCAAGTGCTTTAATTAAATGACACTCAAAAAAAGATGAGTTCTAAGATTAGATCTGAAATGTGGAAAAAGTATCAATGTTTAATATCTGCTGTCATAAGAGAGGTGCACCAAATATAAAAGCTAAACTCTGCTTGTAGCAAGAACAAAAGAGCTTCACATAAAAAGTTCTGAACATTAATTTAACTTCTACATCCAAACATTAATTTGTTAAATCGAGCTGAATCTTTGCATCTTTTAATGCCTTCAGCTGAACACTGTAAATCCATATCACCAGTGAGTCATGTGTCACTCATGAGACTAAATAAAACCGGCCTGACCTCGGCACGCATGCCAATTTTCACAGCATTCAGATCCCACAACACCAGCGCAGTGAAGTCACAGAAAATGCCTTTTGTTCCTCAACGTTTCCTCCCATTCAATCCACATGCGAATTATCTTTTTTCTCAGGGAATAGTCTGCCGTCATCTTTCAATTACCATGTGCAAAAGTGAATGAGTTCTCTTAAAATAGCAGCGCGGCACACAGTGAGAGTGTCGCTGTGTCTTTTGGTGCTTTTCTGTGTTGGGTTGGAAACATTTCCTAATGTGTCGTGTAACCGGTTGATTTTTTTTAGCTTGAGTAGGAGAACACAGCCTGCGACTATACGCCCGTAATGAAAGTACAAGCCCAACACGGCTCTCATGGTCAACAGGATTATCATTGGGATAAGAAGTCCTGTGTGTTTAATTTATGGATGTTGGGTGCTTAATCGTGTTTGAGGGGCCTTCCAGACTAAATCTATTCTGCATATAATCAGAAATTTACAACTTTTCCATCTCTGGCATCGTCCAAAGAGGAAGCATCTGAGCATGCCGGGGAATGAGGACGAGGAAAGTGTGCGTGAATTTTAATTGTGCTTGCAGCAACACAGCCGGCGACTGTAGTGACACACACCAGCGTTCCCTAAGGTATAAAAATTTAAAATCAACTAAGTAAAAAGGAAAGTTGCCTTAAATGGGGTGGAGGAGTTGAGGGGAGGAAAAGGAGGGGGGTTTGCATTGGCATATCCAAATGAAGAGAGCGAGAGAGACTGAGGGACTCAATTCCCCAAAGATGGTTTATTATTCCGTGCTAAAATGAAGCGGGAGCAAGGAGTGGTAGTCAGCGATGCGTCAGAGTTGCTCTTTGAAGACATTAAAAAGCTGAACGCACAACAAAGACCAGATGTTCCAACATGCCTTATTTATGCACCCATCCGCCTGCTTCCCATGTCCACAAAACACCAGCATATTTCTACCTTTTAGGTGCACACACACACACACACACACACACACACACACACAGCCTATCCTGAAAGAGTGAGTGATTCTCTCTCTGTGTGCAGAGCGTGTCTGTCATCTGGAATTGCGGGACAATCTGCGAATATTCCTGATTTGGCTGCAGTTGAAGTTTAACGAGACGGAAACTGAGTTCTTCTGTTTGTGCGAGATGACGGATGCTGAAACACGCCGCGCATTAATGTGTGTATGTGTGTTTGCTGCAGTTTCCAACAGCTGCACGCACCTTGTATTTTGTCAAAAGAATTTATATCCCGACCCAAATCCTAAAGCATATGCATGTATTTTTTTTTTTTTTTTGCATATGCTCGAGTAAGCAACCGTGCAGCTTCTAGCAAACATACAGCACATGATCTCTGCCTCTGTCTGAGCTGCTGTGGGGGGAAAACTAAAATCATCAACAGTATTTCAACTGAATTCTGCTCCAAAATGCCTCAGACACAGGAAGAGATCCTTAAACAAAAATCTGTTCAGTTCAATTAAAAAACAGGGAGCTATCTGCTCCGGTGCGGATGGGGGAG
>JALJCO010003314.1:0-40000 GCA_023101725.1 Atherinomorus stipes | reverse complement strand
CCTTATATACAAACTGGTAATCCCTCCTGGACTTGGACAGTCCGCCTGCTGTCCAGTCCCATGAGTGCATCAGGACGCACATCCCACTGTTGCCAACTCTTCAGGGAGAGAAATCGCTGTTGGCTGGCCCAAAAGTCGCCAGAAGTCGCTGAATGAAGTCACCATGACAGCCAATCAATTTCACGCATGCGCAGTACCATCTGATGGCATCCAATTTAATTGTTAGATATGCTTTGTTACCAATTTATAAGGGTACTGAAGGGGTGACATACAGTTTTGAGTCATGGTGCAAAGAAGACCCAGGTGTGCCTGAAGGTATCATGGGAAATAAGCAGCAACTGTTACATTAGGCTACAGTGGACGATTTATGATTACAAACATATTTGTACGATACAGGGAGGGAGGGGCCGACGGCAGGCAGCACCCGATGAATGGGCGGCGAGCGATACGAACGTTATCTGTCTCCATGAACACCAGGAACAGTCGCTAGATTTGTCGCTAGTTGTTTTTTTGAAAATAAGTCACTAAAGGGGTCTGAAAAGTCGCTAAATATAGCGACAAAGTTGCGAAGTTGGCAACAATGGCACATCCTTGTAATGTTGTATAGCTAAAGGGGAAGGATGTACATGAATTGTTGCATATCGTTGCATAGCTTACTGTACTTTCTACAGTTGGTAAAGCAAATTTACACCTGCTGTGGGGTCATTTTAATGTTCAGTCTGCTTACGGAGGGAGACCAGGTGATATGACGTCAATGTGATGGTTACAACAATAATGGCGGCAGCGACAACTGTTGTGGTGCTCCTCCAGACAATCCTGGCTTATTTAAAGCTTTTGCACCAAAATGTGCTGCTTTTACAAAAGTGTATTGCGCTACTGCTAAGATCAACAGCAGGAGAGGCCAACACGCATGTCATGTGATACAAGGTGCCCTTATCTGTGCATGTGCTATGTCTTATTCTAGCTTTGTTGCATTATTCTTTGATCATCATAGTGCCATCAGCAGCCTTGTAGTATGTACTACATCGGTTTTTCACCACTGTCTTCACACCTGAACTGGCTTTGGCGCCATGGGGACATGTCCTGAGTCTGGATGTCCGGGTCTTGGTGAATAGCAGTCTGTCACTGAACAGGCCAGCAGTTTATCCACAGTCCATCTTTGTTACCATCACCCGTAGCATTTACATGGATCCATTTAATTTCAATCAGGTGTGTCAGGGCAGGTAAACATCTAAAGCATGAAGAACATCAGCTCTCTGAGACCAAACTTGCCTGGCCCTGGCTTCGTGGCTTGGCCTTGGCTGAAGACACTACAGGTTGCCAATTCCACTTGGGCTCAGTACTTGTGGAGAGGAAATTCAACGTTGGGTGCCTTAAGAACTGGGTGGTGGCTGAAGGTATGGACCTTAAAGCTGGCTTTTAAAGTAGAGGCCAGATTAACAAGACTGTGATTCAAATGGCTGAAATGTTTCCTTCGCAGGGTGTTTGGACTCCCCCTTAGAGATGGAGTGAGAAGCTACATACATACATACAGAAGGGGCTCAGAAACAATAGCCAGATGAAGGGGCTCGGACATCTGTTAAAGATGTTTCCTTGACGCCTCCCTGATAAGGTTTTCTGGGCATGTCCTAATAGGAGGTTCTGGGGAGGATTGAGGACTTTCTGCAGAGTTCATCTCTCGGCTGGCCTGGGGTTGCCATGGGAGCTCCCCAGATGAACTGGAAGAAGTACCTGGGCAAAGGGAAGTCTGGGCTTCCCTACTTACTGTAAGCTGCTGCTCCTACAACCCCCCTCAGATAAGCGGTAAAAAATAGTTGGTTGTGCAGAAATGCAGGTTCAGGATTCAAGCGCACGGCAGGGTCATCGTACTCGCACAGATGACGCACAATGTGATGTCATTATTCTTAAAATACCACTGAGAGATACTAGTGTGAAAATAAAGGTCCTGATACTGGGACCCTGAAACTCCCCTGCTCCAACCATGTTCTGGTCCACCCTGAGCCAGGTTGACCACCACTTTATGCAACCCAGAACTGAGGTAGGTACTGTATGATGTCATGTTAGCAGTGACTGGTCACATTTATGTCCTTACTGAGTCTCATACTCCCATTGGAACTGTCATAAACAAGTATAACTGGATTTTTTTTTTTTTTTACATTTTAATCTGACACATAATTGAGTTGCTACTCATAGTCATGCTTACACAACGCTACTTTTATTCAGTCAGATTACTGAGCTGCATCACTTTGTAATACAGGCACTAACAAGATGAGCTTCAGGTCATTTCACACACATTGTCCAGACTTTAAAAAAAATTTAAATCAAGGTACATACAGAAGTTCTTAGCTGAAATGAATACCTTTTTAATACCTTCCTAACATTTTTAATACCAACACGTCAACCTGTGACTGTAACACGCTTTCTGACTTAAGTTATAGGTAAATTAACTAATAATTACAAAGGTCACGGAGGTGCACAGACTTGCTCACAACACTTGCAGAAAAAGAGACAAATCATCACAAATGGGGAAAAAAATTCACTCAAATACAAAAAGAAACAAATATGCTCAGTGGCCTAATAAAAGTTTTTAAAGTGTCCATTTTCTGTTAATGTGCCTTCTGCATCCCGCTGTAATGTTTTTAATATTTTATGTAAAGCGCTTTGAATTGTCCTGTACGTGAAATGTATTGTACAAATAAACTTGCATTGTCTTAAGACAACATGCATACAACGGCTTTCACTACCTTCTACTCTGATTTCCTACAGGTGAAAAGTTGTGGAGGTTCAGCGGAACACGTTCATGTACACCGACACCATATCTACAGTTTGTACAAATATTCCAGCTGTGTGAAAGTGTGTTCTCCACAGCAGGAGAGGTATTAACAGAGAAAGAACAGACTTAAGCCTGACTTAGTTTCAATTACCGCAATATCAAGGATATCAACATTGATTCTCTCTCCTCCAACCTAGCCTCCTTGACCCTTGACCCCTCCTCTAATCCTGATGATCTTGTCGCCCAATATAACAACAGTCTCATTACCATCTGCAATTCACTTGCTCCTGTAAAATCCTGCACTGTCTTCTTTACTCGGTCAGCTCCCTGGTTCACCCCTGCCCTCCGCTCCATGAAGTTCAAGAATCGACAGCTTGAAAGACTCTATAAGAAAACCGGTCTCACCATCCATAAAGAACTGCTCAGTTAGCACTCTATGAGGTCTCCATTTCTCATGCTAAATCACAATACTACTCGACTCATCAACACAAATTCTGGAAATACCAAGACTTTATTCTCCATACTTAACAGCATCATGTAGCCCCCTGACTCCCTACCCACCCACCTCTATTCCATGGACACCTGCAACTCTCTCCTCCAGTTTTTTAATAAGATTTCAAAAATCTACCAGCATCTCGACTCCCCTTCTCCATTCTCCCTTCCCTCTGAACCTCTCCAACTTTGTCATCCTCTCTCCACCTTTGAACTTCCTCAACCCTCACTGATAGCCAATCTAACCATTAACTCTAAACCAGGGGTGTCCAGCTTCGGTCCTTGAGGACCACAATCCTGCAGGTTTTCCATGTCTACCTTCTCCAACACACACCTGTCTCAAATTCATAGGCTTTTAGATTCATTTAATTTGAGTCAGCTGTGCTGGCGCAAGGAGGCATGGAAAACCGTCAGGACAGCGGCCCTTGAGGACTGACTTTGGACACCACTGCTCTAAACCATCCGCCTGCCAGCTAGATCCCCTCCCCACAGTCCTGGTCAAATCCTGCCTTCCCTCTCTGCTCCCCCTCATATCAACCACCATCCACTCCTCACTGTCGACTGGAATTGTTCCCACCCTCTTCAAATCTGCAGCTGTCAGTCCCATTCTGAAAAAAACCTGGTGCAGATCCAAATGACTTCAATAACCTCCGCCCCATTTCTCATCTTCCCTTCATTTCCAAAATCCTGGAAGAAACTGTTGCCTCTCAGCTGCACTATCACCTCACCCATAACAACCTGTTTGAACAATTCCAGTCCGGCTTCCATCCCCACCATAGCACTGAAACAGCCGTCAAGATCACCAATGACCTCCCCATGGCAGCTGATTCAGGTTTAATCTCCATCCTCATCCTCCTCGATCTGAGTGCGGCCTTCGACACCATCTCTCACTCCATCCTCCTCAGCAGTCTCTCCTCTCTCGGCATCTCCTCTGGTTCCACTCCTACCTCACTGGCCGTACTCAGTTCATCCAGCTCATATCCTTCACTTCACAACCCTCCCCAGTCACTTCAGGTGTGCCTCAGGGTTCCGCCCTGGGGCCCCTCCTTGTCATCATTTACCTTCTTCCACTTGGCAATATCTTCTGTAAATATGGCGTCCAGTTCCACTGCTTCACGGATGACACCCAGCTCTACATTTCCACTAAGCCCGACTCCACTCCCCCCCCCCCTCCTTTCTCACCCACTGCCTTTCAGAAATTAAATCCTGGTTTACCTCCAACTTCCTCAAACTCAACGGCAATAAAACTGAACTTCTCCTTGTCGGCACCAAAACCACCACCTCCTAAACCGACAGCTTCTCCATCACTATCGACAACGCTACAGTTTCCCCCTCCCCTCAGGTAAAGAGTCTGGGTGTCATCCTCGACAGCTCACTGTCTTTACATGCTCACATCAATAATATAACCCGGTCCGCTTACTTCCATCTTTGCTCCATAAATCGCCTCTGCCCCCTCTCACCCCCCACACTGCTGCCATCCTGCTCTACAGTCTCGTCACTTCCAGTCTTGATTACTGCAATTCACTTCTCTTTGGTGTCCCCCACAAACTCCTCCATAAACTCCAACTGGTCCAGAACTCAGCAGCCAGCATTATCACCAGAACCCCCTCCTTCCACCACATCACCCCTGTTCTCCAGCAGCTCCAATGACTTCCAGTAAAATTCAGATCCATGTTCAAGATCCTCCTCCAAACCGTCAAAACCATCCACAACCTCTCTCCCCCCCTACCTGTCTGAGCTCATCCAGATCACCATTCCGTCCCGTTCTCTCAGGTCCTCCTCCTCCCTCCACCTTACTGTTTGTTTCGTTCACCTCAGCACCATGGGGAGCAGAGCTTTTAGTCGCTCTGCTCTCCTCCCTGACATCAGAAACACCGACAGCTTCTCCCTTTTCAAATCCAGACTCAAAACCCATCTGTTTAAAACTGCTTATAATCTTTAACATCATTTTATCTCACTACTGTGTTTTTAATTGCTTTCTTTGTTTTTATGTTTTTAGCTTCTTTGTCATTTTTTTGTGTATTTTATTTTCTTATTGTAAAGTGACCATGGGTTCTTTGAAAGGCGTTATCAAATGAAATGTATTATTATTATTACTATTATTAATAAAAATGTTTGAACCCCCCCAAAAATGCACCCAAATAAGGTGTGAAATAGGTAAAACAAACTTAAGGACTTTACATCAGAAATAAAGTTTAAAAAAAAAACTTAACTTTGTCTCACCAGTGTGTGAATCAAAGTGATGTCAGTGTGATATAACTATACATTATACAGATTTCACGAATGCACTGCTCTTTGTATTTTCATAACTAAATCAATACGTGAACATTTTCATAATTTGTCTATCTGTACTTTTTTACATATAATTATAAAACAATTTGTGAGCAATTATCTCTTTCTTTGTTACTGTTGTGATGGAACAGATTACTCTGCTAGTAGATTGCGCTACATGTCCCAGGATTCTTACTTGGTGGGCGTTTTTAGATCCAATGTGGGGCTTTACGGTGTTCATTCCCATGGTGATATTTATTTTCTTCTTTCAGACTTGACAATGCGCCTTCTGACTATCACCAACCACTGGCCTGAGCCTTTGAATCATAGTTACTCCAACCAAACACCTGAAAAATTACACTTCCCCATTTTAGCAACAAGTCTGTCGCAAATTCTACGAGTTTGTAGCTAGCAATTTAAAAAAAAAAAATCTTTATTGCGGCTCGTTTACCGGCAGCGCATGTCGATGGCATATCATTGATCTCCAGAGATCCCACTTGTACATTAATTAACTATATACAGGGGTTAGACAATGAAACTGAAACACTTGTCATTTTAGTGTGGGAGGTTTCATGGCTAAATTAGACCAGCCTGGTGGCAAATATTCATTAATTGCACATTGCACCAGTAAGAGCAGAGTGTGAAGGTTCAATTAGCAGGTAAAAAGCACAGTTTTGCTCAAAACATTGCAATGCATACAACATTGTATCAGAGTTCAAAAGAGGACAAATTGTTGGTGCATGTCTTGCTGGCGCATCTGTGACCAAGACAAGTCTTTGTGATGTATCAAGAGCCACAGTATCCAGGGTAATGTCAGCATACCACCAAGAAGGACGAACCACATCCAGCAGGATTAACTGTGGACGCAAGAGGAAGCTGTCTGAACGGGATGTTCGGGTGCTAACCCGGATTGTATCCAAAAAACGTAAAACCACAGCTGCCCAAATCACGGCATTCGCTTGGCCCAGGACTTGTGCTAGATGGACCAAGGACTACTGAACCATTCTGGAGGACCATGTGCATCCAAAGGTTCAAACATTGTATCCTGAAGGCGGTGCAGTGTATCAGGATGACAATGCACAAATACACACAGCAAGACTGATGAAAGATTGGTTTGATGAACATGAAAGTGAAGCTGAACATCTCCCATGGCCTGCAAAGTCACCAGATCTAAATATTATTGAGCCACTTTGGGGACTTTTGGAGGAGCGAATCAAGAAACGTCTTCCTCCACCAGCATCACGTAGTGACCTGGCCACTATCCTGCAAGAAGTATGGCTTAAAATCCCTCTGACCACTGTTCAGGACTTGTATATGTCATTTCCAAGACGAATTGTCGCTGTATTGGCCGCAAAGGAGGCCCCACACCATACTAATAAATGATTGTGGTCTAAAACCAAGTGTTTCAGTTTCATTGTCTAACCCCCTGTATATATAAAAAAAATGCATGTGATTTTCAGGATTGGCCTACACTTACCACTAACGGAAAAAAAAAAATCTCAGTTTGATAACGGTTAAAAAAAAATTCAATACCTCACCAGAAACATTAATTACTTTTTAATACTTTTTAATGGCCTTAATTTTTGCCAGTTTCATTTACCACCTTTTTAATACTTTTTGCAACCCCACGGACACGCTGTAAATGTATTAAAAATGATGAAACTTCAGGTTAGCTCTTTATGTTTACGGAACTGACAACAGACGGTAACTCAAACGTGCAGTAGATTTCCACAGTTAACTTTAATATCACAGGAGAAAACCCACATCTTAAACATGCCATCACCAGTGTAAATATTAATTTCACTGGTGTTTATACTGGGGAACTGTGGTCGATTAATGAGTAGATTGATGTGAACTCCAGGGTTTTAAAGTCATCAGAGCAAATGAGTTGATTTTTCTACGTGCCTAACAGCCTCTAAACAGAGAATAATTCTTCTATCATCATAATGCGTTTGAGTGGTGCTCAACTATTTTTAAGCTGATGTTGTGACCTCTTTCTTGTTCTCTGTTTCTGTCAGATAATTTTAATTAATCACTGTGACTTTAGGTTGCGAGTGGATGTGACTTTTCTGCAGTAACGGCTCATCTGCTGATTAGGTTTGGACTAAAACGGTGGAGTAGGTCTCTAAATCGGTTAAACAGTACAGTGATACGTCTGTGTTTGTAATGACAAAAAGCCTGAGCTCTGCGCTTCCACAAGATGTGATGTTTTCCTAATTGGAGTGTTCTGTCACTGCACTTCATTTTCATGCTACAGATACATGTTGTGCTGTTTCTGGATTTACTCTTTTACATTTATCAAGGGTTTTGATGTCAAATTGATTAAATTCTTCTTTGCAAACTACAACACCTCAAGTTTTAACATCTTATAAATGTCTTACCTGCAAGATTGGAAATAACAAAAGAGATAGAAAAAGTCTTGTATGTTATGTCAAAACTAAATGAATCAGTATTGATTTGAGAGAAACTTTAATAACTATAAAAGGTGGTAATATAAACCCTGCAAATTTCAAATAATTACCTTTTTTCTAAGTGTAGACTGTCTTAAAAGTAAGAAAATTGAAGAATTTTCAAATACAAAACTTGAAATCGCAACTTCAATTGTGCTTTTCAACGATAAATTCATCCACGGATTGTCCATCTTATTCCAATGCAGGGTCAGGGACTTCATCCAACAGGGTCCACTGAAGACTAAAATAACTTCTCAGTCCAATTTTCATTTGGATATCAAAAAACAGAACATGAGCCTTAATCTGATTTTCTATTTAAAGTTTAAAAAAACAAAAAACCAAGCTGGGAAATAAAATACCACCATATTACTTTTGTCAAGGTTGCTTTGAACCGGAAGAACCTGAAACCACCTTGCGGTGAATGGACCATTCTCAATCACATGACTATATCTGGTCACACTCCCTGGGTGGCAAAGAGCTAAGATTCTGCACCCATTTGTAACTTATTTGTTAATTGTATGTACAATAAAATATTTTTTACTGATGTGTAAAGAAGAAGAGTGCAGAAATAATCCAGTTTTCTGAGAAATAGATTATGGTGGGATTTGATGGCAGAGAAAAACCTGTAGATGTTGTTTAAGTCAACAGATGTTGCTTTTGGGCAAATTCCACATCCACCAAAAAAGATGGTCAGAGTCAAAGCCCAACTTTGAACATTTTCTTTAAGAAATTAAAACTAATGATACTAATATAAAACACATAAATAACAAGAAGCTATCAAAACTAAGTCAGTCTTTGAAGATTTGCATTCTTTTATTTTTGACGGAATGTTTTTTCTTTTCTGTATTGTAATACCATTTGTAGTTATCTCCCTAGATTACACCACCTGTCATAAATAGTTCTGTTTGTACCATTTACTGATTGGTATTATTGAAGTTGGAAATTAAAAAAACTGTCTGCTATGGAGTGACTGTTAAAGGAATGGTACACCCACAGAATGATGTGCCTTCATTTTCTACTCACCCTCATGCTGAGCAAAACTCTGGAGCACTTTTTTAATATCTCAAATGCAGCCAGAGATCTGAAGACTTTTTGTTATCGGCCGACTGTCATATAATGGGGTTCACTGGCGCTCAACACAAAAAGGTCCATAAAAGTCCACAAAAACTTGTCAATATTCCTCCATACTGCTCGTCTAATGTAATCCAAGTGTCCTGAGTGGGTAGCGTCCATAATTTACTCCAAATGACATCATTTAGTATATTTTTATGCCTGAACAGCACGAAATCTTACTTCCGCGAAGCACGCCAATGCGAGGTCCCGACACTATGGAAGCCGCGGCATTCAGCGCCTTCTCATGCAAGCCTAGAAGAAGAAATTTGCTGTTTACATTGTAAACGAGCGAACAAGCTGTGGATAAACCAGGACAACAAAAAAGAGGGGGCTATTGATTGAAAACAGAAAAGGAAAGAAAGAAAGAACGCGCCATCTCGTCAGCCACGGCTTCAGTAGTGTCGTGAACTCGCATCGGCGCGCATCGCGGAAGAAAGATCTCAGATAGTAAATGGACGGCACCGTGGATCCACGGCAGCTGCACTGTTACATTCGACCCAGATGCACCCTGCGGAGTCATATTGGAGTCCACTTGCACAGCAGGACGGATCCACGGCTGATCCGCGTTCTGATTGGAAATTCTGATGTTAGGCGGAGCGCAGGCGGACCTCAAGCTGTCGCTGCACCTCTGCCTCGGATCCACGGTGAATCCGTTCATGATCCTGTGATTCAGCCACGCGTCCAGTACGGACCCGTTATGTGGCTGGATGTTTAACCCCTGCCCTTCAGGCAACAATATTATGCTAAAGAAGCTACATTAAATGAGACTGTGGAACAATGTATAGTTTTAAAACTTTATATCTATAAAGAGTTCAATACAGTATAACTGAACATGAACAGTTACAGTATATATCCGGTGCAGCTCCATGGACGACTTCTGTCCGCAGCCAAACTGAAGCGGATGGCGTTGCGCATCATTCCCTCTTCTGTGGCATCTTTACAGACGTGGTTCTTCCAGACAGCATCTAAAACCACACAAACACACAGCCCTGCTTGGTTATTGCGATGTCGACAAGTTGTCTCCATTCCCTCTGTGCCGACAATAATGAATGTCTTTTCTGGTATATGAGTAAGCTTTAGTTTTCATCTGGACATGCCCCTCATTGTCTACCAGAAAATAAGTTAAATCCCCAAGTCTCGCAACTCTTAACCACAGCTGATGTAGCGGTTAAAGTGTTTGATGAAAATAATGCCTTTATCCCAATCGAAAAGTACTTTACGCATTTGATATGTAATCTGAAAGCCTACTGTACGAACCTCTAGTCCATTTTTACAATGACATGATCTTGCTAGCAACAGCTAAAACGTAGGTAGATATCACTTTCTGAAAAGGTTTCATCAGAAATATTTCTGTGATTAGCCTGATTATAGTTTGAAAAGTGACCTCTCTCTAGTATCTATGGTAATTATCATTTAAAGGCTGGATAAATAACCAAAACCTAGCCTGCAACGTTGGTACATTCACGTCACCTTTATATTCCTCATTCATGTCATCCAAATAAAATTACAAAATTGAGTTGTCCAGACATTATTCATAAAAGGCTTTCACATCATCGTTCATCCTCAAATAAAAGTGAAATCCATATTTATAATACATTTGTCTGCGGACGACCAAGATCCATAAACAAGCTGGGACTGTAGGTACTAATTGTATTTTTGGTGATGTCTTTTTCTCTTTTTCTTAAACCAACTCCCGCCTCGTAAAATCTGATCTGCAGAGGGTCCGTACAGGTGACAATGAGACCCCACGTGGTGGCGCTGGGAAAAAAATCTGCACCTCGTTTATCGGACTTGATCCGTATCCGCCGCGGGTCTGTGGTTTGACTGTCCGCCTTTCCTGCGCTCAACTGAGTGTTGGGCGGAGGCAAGCGGCAACCTCCAGCGGCTAACTATGAGTCTATCCGGAAGAAGTCATTTTTTGTAGTTCTTCCTTCATCCACTAGGGCAGGGGTCGGCAACCCAAAATGTTCAAAGAGCCATATTGGACCAAAAAACCGAAAAACAAATCTGTCTGGAGCCGCAAAAATGTAAAAGTCTTAAATAAGCCGGTCGGCAAACTGTTTCAGCCAAACAGCCTTTTAGACCCGTTTCCTACAATAAAGAAAACACTGGAGCATCAACTGACTTTTAACATTGATAATTAAATAAAACTTTAACGTTAAATGTGTTGCATTTAACATAAAAACGAGAAAACGAAATCACATTTCTGCATCCAGCAAAAAAAACATTTTAAACTAAAAAAAAGAAAAGACGTCGGGTTGAAGGTCACTTTTCTTTTTTTAAATCTATTTTAGTTGTTGTATTTATGTAGGATGGAAAAAGACGCAGCTTTAATAATCTACCAGCAGCAAACCAAACACGCTGTCCTGTCTGTGCCGTCATCCTTTTACTGGCGCGTGCAGTAAGCGGTCTGCCCGAAAAATGAAATTACTGTTTCACAAAATATGAACATAGCTACGCAAAATAATCTGGTCAGCAGTGAAAACAAATGAATTTGCCCACGCAGCGCTGAACATGCTCAGTGCATCAGACACTTTTCTTCTCTATCGTCGGCCTACCTGCTGGAGAAGTGATCAAAGCGCAGCATGACAGGGTCGGAGTGGACAAATAAGCTTTAGCTCGTTTATTATTCACTTTAAATGCCAGAACTGCAGCAACAGCACAACAGAGACGCTCCGCTGTGAGACGTTCGTGGGATAGTGCGCCAGGAGGAAAGTTCAGCGCTCCGCGGCTCGTCCACACTCAGTGATATTCTTTGTTTGTGATTAATTCCGTTTTTAATATTTAATTCCGTGATTGCTGATTCAATAGGGCTGTATCATGCTATGCTGCACAATAGCGGCACGTGAGCATGAAGTGCAGTTATTAACACTGATTGGCTGCATAAAGGTTTGTGAGACGCAAGCGTGCTGGACTGTTACTCGTCGTTTCACTGCAGTTACCTGCTTGTTACACCTGACACTCAATGGGCTGCTTTGCAAAATGGTAAAATATAAATTATGTCTTTATTTTAATAGTTGAGTTGGATTTTATTTCACGTGCTGCATTTGCAGTGCTCGGAGAACTCGGGAAAAGTGCGCAACTGTACATGAATCCCTCAGAGGGATCATCATAATCCTCAAATTTAGAATAAGATAAGAAACTTTATTGTCTCTCAAGGGGACATTTGTCTTGGTCTTTTAGAATCACATTATTAAAGTGAACCAACCAAAATACAATACACTTTAGTAGAATAGTCATTAATTCATTTTCCAATGCAGGGAGCCGCAACAGAGGGACTAAAGAGCCGCATGCGGCTCCGGAGCCGCGGGTTGCCGACCCCTGCACTAGGGGCTGGCTGCAAGACTGAGCAAATCCCCATAAACTCCCATGTTAAAAAGGCCAACTTCACAGCAGAAATAAACAGGTTTACAGCCTGGTTCAAAAAAATTATTTTAGGTTTAATAGGTCAAGTTTACCTTCATGTCAGCTGTGAGGGGGTGAATTTTTTTGTAACTCATTCATGTAGATGTTATTTAATCTTGAAATGACACATAATTAAGGGCGTATCCTTATGATTGAAATGCAGCAGACCAGAAGCCCGGCCTGCCGTCCAGTGGCTCCTAGTTTCCACTACCAAGCCAGTTCAGCATTTATGTGGCCAGGTCAGACTGGCATATTTTGATAAAATAAATAAATTGTACTTGTTGCTCAAGACCCTTACGGTTTTTCAAAATCCTGGTTTACAAACTTCCAAAACTGCCAACAGACAGAGAAATTGCTGCCCAATTAGCTTATCATGACATTTACAACTACCTCATCAGCCTTCAGCTGTGGAAAGTGTCCAAAGTATTTCCTCTTCATGTCAAAGATTAAAACAGCAGACCCAGATAATGTTAATGTAAACTTTAGGAACACCTCAACATTATATTTTGGAATAAACGTTATAATAACTGAGAGAAAACATTGCTGTTTTATGACTCTTTAGTTTATTGGAGCCACCAAAGAAAATACAAGTCTGTCTTTTCTTTTTTTTTTTTGTCACATTTTTTTAAGGTAAGACGAAATGAGTCACTGTCAGATGTCTGTTTTGTCTATGTGCAAGCTACAAACGTTAAGTACTGTGTCTGGTCATAATGTTAAAGGTACGGACGGGCTGGCACAACTTCGCATAGGTAAACACCATGTCCAAATGTCTATAAAAGGTTATTGAGACGTGTGTAAAAAGACACAGCAGTGAGACAGGGAAAGTAACAAGGATAAAAGGATGGATGAAAACTAATAATAAAAAAAGATGAAGTCTGATTTCTCTTGTTTTTAAAGTGTTAACTTGGTTATAAATAGTCACAAGCTTCAAATAATATGAAAACAACTTTAGGCTACAAACAGATAATTAAATTCTCCTGAACTTGGACAGCAGCTGCAGTCTGTGTACGTCAAGTTGCTCATCTTTGGCATATCGCGTCTAAAGAAGACGGTGGTAGGCTACACCACAGAATGAATTATCATCACATATCCTACCGTGCCCTCCACAGTGTTATTAACCAGGCAGCCACAACAAAATCTTGATTTCTTAATTAAACTTATAATTAGGTTTTATTGGAAAAAAAAAAAAAAAAACATTTGTAATGAATTTTAATTATTAAAGAAGCTACGGCAACTTGGACGAGGGGTGGGCTTAACGAAACCCTGGTGTCGATACTTCGATACCAACGAGACAAAATATCGGAATTGATACTTTTTTTTAGCAGTTGCGATACCACTACACAGATACAAAACATGCAATTTGTTTCCACTTCTTACTGTGCGTTCAGACGAAGAGCGACTAAAGCTGTAAAATTCCCGGAAGTCATTCACTTTCAATGGACAGGAGCGACAAGAGCGAATAAAGCGACAGAAGCGACGAGCTACAAAAGTTGAGCGATTAGAGCGACCATTGTTGCCAACTTAGCGACTTTGTCGCTATATTTAGCGACTTTTCAGACCCCTCTACCGACTTATTTTCAAAAAAGCAACTAGCGACAAATCTAGCGACTTTTCCTGGTGATCATGGAGACAGATAAAGTTTATATCGCTCCACCCGTTCATCAGGAGCTGCCTTCCGTCAGCCCCTCCCTTCCCTGTTTCCCGGCACTCACTCACTACTTCCGCTGTTCCTTTGCAGACAGCAGCCCTCCTGAGCCAATTGTATGTGCCTGACCACGCCTCCTCATCTACATTATTTCCCATGATGCCTTGTGGGCGCAACTGGGTCTTCTTTGAACCATGACTCAAACGTGTATATCACCTCTTCAGTACTCGCTTGGTGACATCATTTGGCGACTTCTGGCGACTTTTGGGTATGCCAATAGCGACTTCTCTTCTCAAAGAGTTGGTAACACTGATACATGTATGCCTCCTCTCACTGCCAACCAGAAAGCTTGTGGAGCACATATCGAACGAGCATAAATAACTTTAGAGCGACATTGAAAATAAGAACAAAGGGCCTCATTCATCAACTGTTCTTACGAACAAATTTGTTCTTAAATCCCACTTACGAACTTTTTACAAAAAATTGTGGCATTCACCAAAATCTTAAAGGCCTCCTTCCACTGAAAACCCATTTAACTTGCTCCTTCTGAAATACGGAGGGTTTCCTCTTGTTTACTTACGCATGCTGACTTGCTAGCGTTGCGTTCCCCCCAGTCGGCTGTGCTTCCTCATCATAGAAACAATACGAAGAAAAGAGCGAATCGGGAACAGCCTTGCACTTCTACGTAACATTGCAAATAGCGTATCCCACGTGGGGTTTCTATCTGTCCATTGGAAGGCAGGTAACCCTCCACTACACACTAGAAGTAAAGACGGCACGACTGTAGCTTCAGAGTTGAGAAGCTAATTAGCTAACTGTTTGTTAGCATGGCGGAACAAACTTGTTTGTCGGCTCTATTTCCTGTCTGTAACGAAATAAGAGCGGAGGGCGGAGCTTCCTTCATACACTGATGGGAGGCAGCCAATCAGACGGAAATTCATGAGAAGGACCCGGAAAAGCCTGCCGTTGGACCACAAGCCTCTCTTCTAGTATACAAATACAGCTGGATACTAAGCAACCAGAAGGTTTTTTTTAAACAGAAACAATGCAGAATGCATTCAATAATAATGGAGAACACAGAAATATTAATGAAATGACCACAGAAGTACAACTTTAATATCTTGAATATGTTCTTAGGTATGAAAAAATTCTCTACTCACTTTTCAACATTTATATTTAACATACAATAATGTCAATTTACAAAGGTAGTAAAGAGCTGACATACACGTTTGAGTCATGGTGCAAAGAAGACCCAGTTGCGCCCACAAGGCATCATGGGAAATAATGTAGATGAGGAGGCATGGTCGGGCACATACTATTGGCTCAGGAGGGCTGCTGTCTGCAAAGGAACAGTGGAAGTAGTGAGTGAGTGCCGATAAACAGGGAAGGGAGGGGCTGACGGAAGGCAGCTCCTGATAAACGGGTGGAGCGATATAAACTTTATCTGTCTCCATGATCACCAGGAAAAGTCGCTAGATTTGTTGCTAGTCGCTTTTTTGAAAATAAGTCGGTAGAGGGGTCTGAAAAGTCGCTAAATATAGCGACAAAGTCGCTAAGTTGGCAACAATGACGTGTATCCGTGTTTAAAGGCAGGGTAGGGGATCATGGAAAAACGGTTCAAGCAAGCTACAAAAATACTCACCCGAAACCACGCCTCCAGAGCACAGGAACGTGTGCCCCGATGGTTGTCGGCGAAGATATCCGAGAACAGCCATGTGAATAGCTTGATAAGCCTCGTTTCCACCCACGGGTCTGGGTTGGGTTGGGTCAGGCCAGGCCGGATTGGGTGGGTTTTGGTACGGATGTGTTGATTTCACGTTGCGTCTCCACAGCAAACTGTACCCTTACACTGGAGGTGGAGTATTAACCGGATAGTGCTGCTACGTTATTGCGTGACATCGTCGCGGTGCAACACCTTTTAACCAAAGTGCCACAGGTGACAGAAACAAAGAAGTCAACTCTGCTTTATTTTTACGCCGGGTCACGCGGGAAGTGACGGATTTTTCAGCGAATCAACGGATTGCTTTGTATTAGCTCCACCTCTGTGGTCCGGATTGGTAAGATCAGTACTCCTACTGAAGGGTACTAAAAAAGTAGGCCGGGTTGGATATAAGGGTCCCAGGCCTCTGTGGAGACTAGGGATGTATACCGAGTACCGGTATCGTTTGGTACCGGTTCCTACTCTTAACGATACCAGTGTATCGTTAAGAGTCTGGACAAATGATACTCTTATTGATACTTTTTTTTCATCTACTTAACCATCGAGTTATCATTACACAGTCAAATAATCACAGAGATGGAATAAGACAGACACAGTTCCCTTATTCTCCCAGCTGTCCCTTCACCCACCTTTACGTCCAGGCTTCTTCAACACCATCTGAACAAATGTTCTCCACCACTGGATCTTTTAACATCTTGTAATGTCTTTATAAATTTACTCTAAATTGTGTTATAGTATCAATAAGAGAATCGATAAATACCGGTATCGATAAGGAGTATCGATTTTGGTATCGGTATCGATAAAATCATAACGATATACATCCCTAGTGGAGACGCAAAAAAACGTGGACCAATCCGGCCCGACCCAACCCAGAGCCACTAGTGGAAACGGGGCTTTAACTTCCCAGTAAACAGCAGAGAAAAAAGCTTTTAAAAAAGTGATAATTATCTCACCTCCAACTCCATCTGAGGTGTAAAACATCCTCACTGCAACACCTCCATGGCTTAATCCACGTGGGGTTTCTTTTCTTTTCGGTGGATTTTTGAGAGCAAACAGCGGCATAGATAAGAGCAGCAAGCAGCCACGTTCATGTGCACCGTGAGCCGCTCACAGCGAGTTGCGTGGGCATGTGCATGCACGGGTAGTGTGGGAGGGGGACAAACAGCAGTCAAATTTGAGGGATATATTCAATCAATAAGCACGGGCCGTTAAAATTTCATTGGATGGGGTTTTTTCAGTCGGCAATCTCCGGTGGCCAACTACGAGGCTACCCGGAAGAAGTCATTTTTTGCAGTTCTCCCTTCATCCACTAGGTGCTGCAAAACAGAGTAAATCCCCATAAACTCCCATGTTAAAAACGCCAACTTCACAGCAGAAATAAACATGTTATATATAACTCATACATTTAGATGTTATTTAGTCTTAAAAATTACACATAGTTAAGGGCGTGTCCTTTTGATTGACACGCGGCAGACCGGCGACCGGTGGCTCCAAGTCCTTATTTGCTCACGGTAAGGTCTCAGTTTGTAGCAGAGTAGCAGTCGGCAGTCAGATAATCGCAAGTCCAAGTGTGTCTTACCTTAACCCGCTGCTTAGGGGGCTAATCTTTGCTAGCTCCTGTTAGTTTCAAGTAAGCTCAGTTCGCGTTTAGCCCAGAGTACGTCAGCTGTCAATCATTTGCCCCACGGTTTGGAGCAGCCTTGCCTTTGCCCATTTTAGTATTTTTCGGGAATGACGACACACGTGACACGGCAAGATGGCGATGGTGGGACACGCCCAACTGGTTTCATTTTTAGCTCTTCAGAAACCAACAGGTGGCGTAGCGGAAGGTTCGTCCCTCTCTATTAATCAATCTGTGGGGTTTTTTCCTGTACGTTCCACAGGTGATTAATCTTTTTAATTTTTGTGTCAAAACATTTAATTAATTGGCTGCAATCGGGGTGTGAAGACGACGTTAAAGGGGAACTTCTGTTTATTTCAATCTGGACCTATTTTCCTGCATGAAATTTGTTAATTTACTCACCCAGACAGTTTTGGTGCAACTTGAATTCCTTCGGGGGATATTTAGATCCACTCGAGATCAGCCTATCCGCGATATAATGGCAGTGATGGGGCAACCGCGTCCAGCCTCTAAATAAAGCATTATCTGCCACAAACTCCTTCATTTTACCAATGTTTCATTACGAAACAGTAGTCGGAAACTCGCAACTGGCGCATCAGGTAACTGCAGCCACAAGCCAGGCCGTCACGGGAGCGAGCTCAAACTGAAGCTATAATGTTGTTTACTACGCTTTTTTCTTCGTAGTTACACTTTTTAGTGTCTTTCAGCTGATCTGGATCGTTTGCTGACGGCAGAAGAATCCATAACTATCGCTTACAGTGTTTGAATTTACCGCGACCGTCTTCTTCCTGTATCAAAACTGCAGGTGTAGCCTCATTTGACGTCACATCCGCAGGGCAGCGCGGGAAATTCGAACACCGAATTGCAGCGCATTTTGCAGCACACAGCCTGTTCAAGGCAACGGAGAGAAACGTGGGTGGAAACGTTGTTTTTGGTATTAACGCAGAACTCAGTAACTTCAGCTCGGGGCTCCCCCTAGTGGCGTCCTTTCACTGTCGTGTTCAACCCCCCCTTACACCCCCACAGCACACAGACGGCTTCTCTACCTGTCTTTCTTCTATTTTGATCGCTGGATATATTTCTAAGCGTTTACTAGCTTGTTGATGCTACTTTGCTGCGTTGGTAGCAGCACCTCGTCTCCCTCTGCTCAAAGCAAAGTCCTGTATTTTCTGAAACGGGACGTTTTACCCGCGATTTGCGGGTAAATATGCCGTGGATTATATTTTTCACTGGTGTTGGCGAGTAGCAGGTAAGAATACAAACTTTTATTTACTTTTTGCGGACGTGACAAGTGATTGTTGTGCCTGAAGCAGTGATGCTTCACCCGGCGCCCAGGCAGCGCAAGCTACGTGAATCACTCTGGTCCAGCAAAGAGTTGGTTATGAGAGCCAGGAGCCGTGTTTAGGTGGTGTGAAGCTAAAGAAATGTTTTCTTCGAATTAGCGCTGGTAGTCTGGTTCAGATCAGAGCTGGAAGCAGCTCGGTAGATAGGGGACCTGAGTACCGTACAGCGGTTTCTGTTGTCGCAAGTTCTGCTCGGGTTGACGCAGGCAAAGTTGTTTTTAGCTGCTCGCAGGCCAGAGGCCCCGGCGGGAGGGGGGGAAACATTGAATCGCTCCGTAAACACTTTGTTTAGCCCCACGGGGATTCCGAAAAGCATTTATTGAGGTAAAAAAGTTACTGAGTTTCCCCTTTAAGCGCTTCATCACTCATTAGTATAAAAAAAAAAATGGACATGCATGTTTGGTTTTTTCTTAAATTCCTGCCTCAAGTCCCTTTAACAGTTGACCCAGTTGGTAATTGTAAATACATTAGGCAGTGTCTGCGTTTTTATGCCTTGTGTTTGTGTATTTTACGTATGGTTAGTCTCCAGTTCAGTCATTTAAACAGCTCAAATGTCTGACCAGTGGCACGATAATCGGTTCCATGAATTTCCTCGAAAACCAAAGAAACAAAATGCATTCTTTTTGTGGAGTATGAGACTGATGAAAACTGTCAATTGTGGCACCTTTTGTTTTGGTCTCTGCAGCGCGCAACATCACCGCTACTGGTGAAAAATCACTTTTAGTCCCTTAAAATAAAATAAAAAATCCTCTCAAAACAAAAAGATGATGATGCAAAAAAAAAAAAAAATTTGTTAATTGACAAAAATCATAATTATCGTGAAACAAAAAAAGAAAAAATAGCTTTGCACAGAGCAGTATTACATGACAGTTGTTTTTAGAGTAACAAAGCGTAAAGCTTAAAACAAGGTACTTTATTTCATTTTAGAAATTACTCAAATTGACCTTGGCCTGTTCACATGTTAATTATTCTCTTTTCTTTCAAAGGTTTGCTTTAAAAACATGACTAAGAAAAAACAACACGATTATCAGTCTGATATGTCTGAGCGACAATCGTGTTATTTTAAAGCCATTTGCTCCAGTGACCTGGTCTGCTCAGGCATACAATAGAGGGTTTATGCGACAGAGGTCACGATCTCTAAAACCACAACAAAGTCCATTGACACGCTCACAATAAATATCCCACGAGACTTCGCTCCTCATATGGACCATACAGTGGCTGCTGATGTAACTTGTTGATAACTGAGAAATGCTCTGAATAGAGAAAACGCTGCAAATTTAGCTTCATTTAAAATCCTGCTTTCATTAGCGGTGCATTTTCAAAGATGCACTTTGACTTAAGAAAAGTTGAATTTCACGAAGCAAATAGAAACTTCCTCTGCAGCTGTGCTGCAGCACAGATGTGGAGCCTCTGCAGCGGCTGCAACACTGATGCAGACAGAATTATGGTACTGCTGTGAACAAAACCAAACGGGGTCAGAGTTGCAGTTATGATAATTGCGTAATTGTTCAATTTCTGAAAGAACAAATTTGCATCATATCAGCAGCACCAGCATCAACACAGCCCAGTTACTCTTTCTGAAAGCAGGATCGAGGGACGACGAGCGAAACAAGATGGACAATAAGATGCTTGGTTCACTCTTCACATGCACATATAGTCGCCCACATCACTGTCTCCAAGACAATACCGAAGCCTCCATATTAGGGGTCTGTTTGTGTCTTTTGGCCCCGCTGTTCTCATTCCCGTCACAATGAAATTAGGCCATCACAAGCATCATCTCATGGAGGCAGATTCAAGGCCCATTTATTTGAGATTGCTTTTAGTGTAATTCAATAAAGGCTTTTTTACTCATTTATTTCCATGGTGAAATTCATGCTGAGGAAAACCAGGGCTGTATTTCCCTCATTAGCAGTAATAATAACCATAATAACAATAATGGCATTAAAAAGTAATCATTTGAAAGGTCCTGACGTTATTGTCAGGCTCAAACAGAAAATATAGACAGATCCTGGACATCATTCTTTGGTACTGATGTGATTCAGTTTAGCAAAGGTTTACAACCAGCACATGTGGAGAAATTGTGCCCATAAAAGCAGAATTAAAACTAAAAACTGGGTTTTGTCTCACCAAACTGAGCTGGCTCTTAAAATTGGTTCAGCTAGGAGAATGGAGAGAGAGGCTAGAAGAGTGCAACGGGGAAAGGATCCGAAAATGAAAAGGAAAGGTTGTGTAATTACGAAAGAAGGAGGATTTAAAAGACTAGGAAGCAGCAGGATCCACGACTCCGTCAGATCCATTTTCCACCACTGGAGGCCAACTGGCTATCAAGATGGTGCTGCCGCCACTGAGGCTTACAGATGAAAACTTGGTTGCTTTGCTAATCTGTGGAGCAAGCACAGCCTCCCCGAATGCCCTGCAAAAATAAATATTTGAATATTCTCCGGCACTCCTAAACCAGCTTAAATTGGATCAGTTTATTTCGCCGCTTGCCCTTGCCAAAATGCCAAAAGAGTGTGGGTCTTGGCGAGCCTTTCGCGCCCAGGCATGCCACCCTCCCCCCGGCCCGGCCCACCCTCTGCACTATCAGCTGACACAGAGTCTGCCCCCGGGCTGCATCCTTTCTCCTCGGCCACACTCCTACTGCGTGGAGCTGGCACGCCGAATCCCACACAGACACCGGTCTTAACCGGCCATGAGTCCAGAGCGCCGTGACATCACCAGCATCAGGTGATTCTCTCATCACGGTCATCAGACGGCAACGGAGGAGGAGGAGGATGTGCTGCTTCCTGAGGGGCAGACTTGTGTTTCCATTTTGGAGGTGCAGAAGAGTCCATTGAAATATCTGCTTTTACATTTTGTCTGTTTCGAAAAGTTTATTTTTAAGCAGCATGAAAACTTTGAGTTTCTTTTGTCACAGTGGATGCCAAGAACATGTCACAGGGTGACAGGAGCTGCCTTTATTTTTCACTGTGGTGCAATATTGCATGTACTGTATTTCTACATTTGGTGTTTTATGCAGATTTTAAGTGTGTTTGTTGTGCTTTTTTAATTGTAAACTTTTTATTGGCCACGGATACATGGACAAAGGTGCGCAGCTCCGCCCTGTTTTCTCCTCCTTCCACTAATTTCCCAGACTGGACAATTAGGAGCCCTGATTATAAAAGCAGGTGGAATCCATCAGTATGGTTGGATTCCCTGGGTGTCCCAACCTACACTGAGCTCCACAGACTGGGCCGAAGCAGAGCTGCTGTGAGGAAGACGGGACAGAGTGACAGATTGGCCTGCAATTACAATAAGTAAAGGGACGCAACCAAACCTATTCAGATTTTGTGAGTAGGCTGCAATAAGAGCCGAGCTGTTCCCAATGACATTTGGTTTATTGGCAGCGCACCAGGACGTTGGATCGGAGGTGTGAGGAGCAGCTGGTACTTCGGGCCACTGGATTGGCGGGATCGGCAGTACCGGGAGCAGCGGGCACGTATCCACACCACACAACCCGGAAGGAGTGGCACGGCGATCTGCACCAACCTGCCGCATCAACTCAGCACAAGCTCGGACCCTCCTCAGGGAGACTGTGGACCGTGGTGGGTGGAGGAACCAAAGAGCCAGGAGTTTTCACACCACACACACACACTTCTGTGTTGGATTGTTTTAAGACTTATTTTTGCTAAGAGGGACAATAAACCTCCTTTTTATTATACACAACTTGCTCACTGTGTCTGTGTTGGTGTGGCCCGGGGACTTCTCTAACTGTCACAATTTGTGACAAACACACCAATTGTTTAAAAACTAAAATGTTCTGTATAAACCCACGACTCGGATTACGTGTGATAAATAACCATATCTTGGTCTAAATTTGCAGGAAGAACACCACAAATCATTAGAACTTTCCTGCAAATGGAGGATTATGTCACTTTAAAGAATAAAAGTCCGTCCTTTCACAATTTTTTAGCATGTTTTTGGTGTTTATAATTAAGTTGGGACAATTTTTGCTTTTATTTTATTTTGTTTTTTTTTAAAAGCACCTAAAATGTAAAGTGTGTGTTGTATTTATTATATTCACTGATTAAGCATCTGTAATATAAAAATTTTGACTTTAAAGAACAACACTAATAAACATGTTCTTTTTGTGTTACTGTGTCTGAGTAATCCCATGTGGGATGGGTTCTTGTGTCACAGACACAAAAATAAACTACTTCATCCATATATTTTATGCGTGTATTTATAACCCATCTATCTATCACTGTGAAAGTGTCATGCATGGTCTTTGGCAGTGACTTTAAATGACAAATGCTTAACATTTTGCCTTTTCTTCTGCAGTTTATCTTCAAAGATAAACTTCAAAGCCTTATGGACGATTTAAACCAGGTCCACGTGCGTGGCATTGCTGTACAGCGGTTTCAATCCAGCCTTCGGGGTGCACATGCTCACAGTTCCTAGACCTTTGTTAAACATATAAAATGCATAATTTAATTTCACTTACCTTTATTTTCTACATAGTAATGCACAGCCTCTATACAAAACAAAAAAGCAATTCAAATCAATTACACATACAGTACATAAACGGCTAATACATACGAACATATACAGATGATAAATACATAAGATAATAAATTGGGGCTGTAAAAATTGATGTGCCAATACAGAGACATTTATTTGTGAAATTTACCTGTTAATTTAAAGCCACAGTTAAAAAATGTGGATATTGATGAAGATAGTAGAGGTAGTCTGAGGCATTGAACAGTTATATCTCTGAAAGTCTTCAGATAACTGAGAATAATCTCCTGTAAACTTTCAATTCTTTGTGTTCGGCAAAGGCTCCTTTTGGGATGTAGCCTGTTTGGATCCATTTCTGTGTCATCATTCAGAAGGTACTCGTCCTTTTTGTCGCTGTTGTCATTTTCTGTATCTGCTTTCTTCCACATCATCCACCCCAGGAGGTTGGTTGTACAGCTGGGTCATGGCCCCCCCCGCAGGTACATAAGGCAGCTGGCGGTGGAAAAGCTAACTTGATGGCAGGCAAAGCCACACGGTTCTTACGAAAACATTTTCTCATGACTCAAAATGTTGTCCAAAGGATCCAGAGTCCGCACAAGGAGACGATCTCAGTGCAGGGTCCCCACGTGACCTGGAAAATGATTGAACATTTTTCCAGTCATGGAGGTCACATGGAAAATGAGAAAAAAAAAAAGTCCTGGAAAAGCTTGAGCTGTCATGGAAAATGATTTTCCTTCGTCACTGCTTTGTCTCTGCTGCATTGCTGCTATGTCGCTGCTGCGTTTCGGCTTCATCTCTGCTGCGTCGCTGCTTGGTCTCGGCTTCATCGCTGCTTCATTGCTGCAGAAAATATAAGCTACAGTTGTAGAGCACTGATCCAAAACCTTGGGGTGGAATTTATAAGTCTGTATTTTAATAACTTGACATGTACTGTAGCAGCTGGAAATGAATTGTAGAGGGTTCTCATGCCATCACCCTCTAGAAATGCCTTCCTACCAAGTTTGAGCATGGTAATGTTCTGAAGGCAAACTGTCAGCCTTTTACCAATCAGCATTTGGCAATGCCCAATGGTCATTGCGATGTCAATCCTGCTACAGAGTAGCCCAAGCAAGACGGTCACACGGCTGCCATCCACTGAACGACAAGCATTATGGACAAGTTGGTGCTCCTGTTGACTGTTTATAGCTTCAACAAGCTATCTTGAACATACAGTAAGTGGAAAAGTTTGAATTATAATGAAAAAGATAAACCAGCTAGACTGCTATAGAAGAAGAAGAAGAGCAAGTCAGTTTATAAGTTCATTGCAGCAGATAAATACTAACAAGAGGAGCCCTCAAAGTATATTAAAAAAGATAAAGGAATAAAAAGCTCAACCTAAAAGTACAAACTAAGGCGGTTAAGAATGATTTAAAAAGAAAAAAATAAACCTAAGGAATTAACACCCAGTCTTCAGATTCCTACTTCCCAATCCAGGTCAGCGGGTCAGGTTCAATCACTTGCACCGGGCCACCTGGAACACAGAGCTTAGCATACACACCAACACAGGGGGCACAACTCATTCAGACCAAAGTTACGCTAGCTGAGTGGGACTACAATACTCACATAACCAGGAAGAGTCCTCCTCTGCCCCTGCGTACAGCGTCACGCTGTTCTGTTGACCACTCCGGCCGGCTCTGGTCCTCTCTCGGCACACCAGGACAGCTGAACTCAACAAAACTCTACTCAACCAAAACATGCTTTACCAACATATTAAAATTAAGCTGCTTTAACATAACTTAAAATGGCTTTTGTTTAATGAACCGCTATGGATTTTGGTGGTTTCACTGAAATGAATCTTGTTCTTTCCATTAGATTTTATTTAATTTGATCAGCAATGTCACAATCTTTATTGAGATTTGGAGATACTGATAAAAACAGTTATTCAGGTGAGTTTACCGGCAGAGATATTTGTAATTTGTTCACACCACTGCTAGAAAAGGATCTTAACCCTTCTAATCCAGCAGGTTCTTTGTGGTACACAAGCACTTGTACCTGAAGAAAACCTTAAAGTATCACATATGCACTTAACTTATGGTGTGAATGGGAACACCAGGAGCCACAAAGCATGATGGGAAATATTCGAATGAACCCACCACAGGACAAATTACACTGAGCTGTTTATTTGAAGTA
The DNA here is from genome assembly GCA_023101725.1 of Atherinomorus stipes. Classification (NCBI taxonomy): domain Eukaryota; kingdom Metazoa; phylum Chordata; class Actinopteri; order Atheriniformes; family Atherinidae; genus Atherinomorus; species Atherinomorus stipes. The sequence goes on along the minus strand of JALJCO010003314.1, from coordinate 14,501 downwards.
GTAACCTTCATTGGACTCAAAAATTCAAATCTAGTTCATCCAACTTTTCTTTGCTTTATGTTTAACCAACATTATTATGTTTTAAACCAACAAGAGACAATAATTTGAAAACATTAACACATTTTACATGTTAATTAAACAAACTTCTATTTAATCAACCAAACAACATTCTGGACCAATGAAAATACTCAGTCCTGTTACATTGTATCAACTCAAGCAGCTTTTGTAACCTTAACAAGTCTTAAATTTTAGTTCAACTTACTTAAGTGGGCTAGGTAGAAAATGTTAAAATAGGTACATTTATTAATTCGGACATAGCTGCATTTGTTCAACTATTCACAGAATTTAATTTTTTTTAATGGCATGCAGCGAAAAACAAACAAAAATCATATCACTAAAACTGATTAAAACAAACCCCAAAGCAAAACAAAATACCAAGCCTCTCGTGCTTGTCTACCACTCCATCTTTGCCCAAAGAAATGATATTCACAGAGTTAGAAGAGGAAATCTTGAGAACTTGCAGACAAGGAAGCAGTTTGGTTTTCAGTGGAATCTGTTTTATAAGCTTGGTGGTGACGTTCAGAGCTCCACTCAAGCTTCCACTCCGAACTTTGTCTTTCAGGCCAACTTCGGCTAGCAATGAATGAAGTTGCAGCATGAGTTTGCTGGGAGGTAGAGTCATTTTCCTGCTCCCCCTTCAGACACAAGCACTCCCACTCTGTGTACGTCCACGGTCAGCCGCTTACAAGGATGCACAAGATGTCTGGACATCCCAGGACTTCTCCAGTTAAGCCAAGATGACCTCCGTTCCACTGGGGCCTTCGGACATGACCTTATTGAGATGAAGGATTTTATTCCATCTTGCCATTTCAACATCCGTCGTTATCGCCTCTGCATGAATCCTCTTCAGTTGGGCCAAGAGCAGGACAGGACATCGGGTTGTCTTATTTTTAATCTGAGGGAAAACAAAATAGGCTTCAATTACATATTCGTCTTGACTATTTACATTAACAACACAGTAACATGAATTGTCAGGTAGCAATAACGTTATATCATTGCAGTTTGCAGCATTTTATTAATGTATTGTCTTTACTTTCTGTCACAACGAGCAGTAGTGACCTCACTGTCACCGTGTGAAATCAAATAATGATGGCAAAAATGGCGACTTTTATTAGGTCCTATCACTATGCCTCCGACTGATGATGCACCCTGGCTACTTGGCCACAGGGATGTCCCTTTGGCTGAATGATCAGCGCACATGACTTTCACCCAGGAGTCTGGGCATCAAATCCCACCTGGGCCCTCTGTTGCGTACCTTGCCACAAGTGGTTTTTAGCTGGTTAACAGCAAGTCTGAGCGTGTCTTACATTTAAACCGTCTATCTTTGTTCATTCCTGTTCACCTTGGACTAACTCAGAATTTACAGTCGTCCTCAAAATCATTCATACCATCTGATTAAAGAAAAGGCTAAATTCACAACAGTAATTCAAATAACAGGAAATTAAAGAAACTAATAATAAATAAAAATTTACTAAATTATAATTTAGTGAAATAAATTGTTGCTTTTGTATTGGGGTTGAAAATAATAATAAGAAAAAAACAAACAAAACTATCCCAGACACAGTGAAGCACCTTTTCCATGAACAGTGGACCAACATACCTGTCAACAGGTGTAGAAGTCTTTTTGAACATTACATAAAACACCTGATTGCAGTGATTGCCTTTAAGTTTTGCTTAACAAAAGTTTAGCTTTGGAGCCCCATCATGCTTGTTTACTTGTTTTATTTTTTTTGTGTTTGTTTTTTATATATTTCTGTTGAACCACAAGTCAAAATTAGTGTTATTTTCATAGAATTTTTATTTATTACTTCAGTCAATTTCATCTTATTTCACTGACAGCTGATTTTTTTCTGTCTTTAATTGGAGGGTATGAATAATTTTGAGAACGACTCGCCCCCGCCTCAGAGCTGCCCTGTCTTTGCCCGTTTTAGTATTTAACAGGAGTGACGACACATGCAACACGGCGAGATGGCGACGGTGGGAAACGCCCAACTGGCTTCTCTTTTAACTTTTGAGACGTGATCGGATACAATGTTCATATTTTTTTACAGTCTTTGGTCTTGTCTTTAATTTGACATGGAAAACTGTTTGAACTGGCTGAAAATCACTGACTGAAGGACAACATGGCAGATGGGGCTATTCTGGACCTTTTTAGATCCATGAAAACTGAAATTTAGGGGATCTTGCTTTATTGTCTTCTCTAGAAACGTACATTTATTTATTTTGAGACCTTAGCGAAATGAGGGCAATTCTAGATTAAAAAGAATGAAAATTCATTAAAAAAAAAAAAATAGAAATTGAGGAACATAGGTGACTGTTTATCATGCAAACCCATGATCTTTTAAGGTTAGACATTCTTTGTAAAGATAGAAGAAATCTAACAATGGTCCTGTTTATTAACTTAAAACCTGCCTCTCAACCATTTGTTGCAGCTCTTACGAATTCGCCCAGCTTTATTCAGGCAGATCCTTAACAGTAAAACTCTTAGCTTTCTATCAGCCCTGAGCAGTAAAAGTATTTGCTGCACTGCTGCAAGTGTAAATTAGGTATCGGAGTCTAAACAGTTTTACTGAAGCTCTCGTCTCAGTGGCTGCATTTCAGAGTGGATTACAGCTTCGCGGCTCTGCACGCACTGAGAAGTGTGCAGGCCGAGATGAGGAAAATGCTCAAAGAGGAGCGACTGGCTGCTGAATGTGCTATTTTCCCTGCTCTAAAATTAAATTTGTGCTTTTTTTTCCATTTATTTATTTTTTTTAAATACACTGCTGTGTTCTTTTTGTCTTTCTGAAGTTTGCCCACAACTTCTGGGGAATGTTTGGCCAGCACCTGCGTGATTAATATTTAATGTGGGTGTTTTGGAAGTAAGTATTTACATGCCCTTTAATTACTTGGGTCAGTTCAAACTTACATTTACCGCTGCTTTCTCTCAGATATTCACTCTTTTTTTGTGTACAATTCATCATCTGCTTTCATCAGTTGTCTATAATTGCCTCATTAAAGTTTTCCTAATTATAGTGATCAAGAAATGTTCCATACATATCAGCAAAGGAGGGGGGGGATTATTCGGTTTATTAGATTCATTTAGAGGGAAATGATCACAGCGCTCTGAGGCTTATACAGAAGACATGCTACGTTGCTGTAATGTACGAGGCGGTGTTGAACAACTCTGACCTTGTGAGCCATCTGTTTCCATCAGGCTCAGATTTCTCCCTTTTCTGAAGCAATCTTCTCTGAAGGCTGAAACTGGAGGTTTTGGGATCCAGATGGCTGCTGAGGTTACAACACTTTTGATTCGCCGTGGTAACGGTCTCCTTTAACAACCTCGAGGTGATGGAGAGAAACTGGACATCAATTATGAATGAAAATTTTAAATCCCCAGAGTGTGATTTCATTTCAGAATATTGGCGCTCTCTGCATACTGATTCAGGGGAATATTGTTCAATTTTTATAGATGCTGATATTCTGCACGTTTATTGGGTCCATGAAATCTGTTTTCTTTTCTTTACCAAATTACATGTTTTGCAACCCCCTTTTCTCGACATGTGTTGTACTGTTTTTTGTGCATCACCCCTTTGATTCAGTGTCTAATACAGTAGACACCTACTTAAAGGCTGTTTTCCGCTACATGCATGGGTGAGGATGGTATGCTTGCAAATTAACCACTTCATTGGACATCAGTGACTCATCCAATACACTGAAACTCACTGAAGAATAAATAAACATGTTAGAAGATTTGATAAATATACATACATTTTAATTACTCTGCCCGAAGTGACAGACAAGACAAGAAAATATTTATATTATATAGCTCTTTCAAAGGTGATAAAGGCTATAAGGTTAATTCTTCCCCGTCAGAAGTACGCAATGATTCTCGCTTACTCAATTAGCATTAGCAACGTTACAGAACTGGCTAATCGTTAATTAGCATTAACAAATGTTTAACTTGCATGTCCAGGTGGAAAGTGGCAACCTCTGCAGGGCCTTTGAGCCGCTTTGCTACGATGCTATTCACACAAAGCAATCAAGCTAGCAACTGGAGATAATGCTAACAGTGAAGAATTCTGACGTTGGCATGGTAATCAGATGTAAATATATACTTTTTAGACCCCTCGAAATTGATAAAACAATAAATATATGCTATAAAAATTTGGGTGGGGGATATATTTAGGCCTGGGACGATAATCAATTAATTGCACGATAAATGACAGTGAAGTCAATAATTTTTCCAGCCTCGATATATCGCCATGTGCATGCGTGTATTCGTTTTCCACGTCTCTCTCTCTCCTCTAAAGAAACTGGATGACAAATGAGTTCACTTTGTGCATTGTCTCAGCACCTGGGCACGTTTGTGGCTTAGTAAAATTAAATGAAGGGAATGAAGCATCCTGTCAGTCATCCAGGATCTTTGTATCTGTGGGAGCAGGCGGAGCCACAAGCACACATACAGACCCGCAGCAAGTGAACTCTAAGAAGCATAGAAACGCAAAGCTAAATGCTACAGCTCCGATGTGGGAACATGCTCAACGAATGAGGTGGGACCATCAACACAGATGAGCTCGTGTGCCGACTCTGTTTAAAAATGGTAGCGCCAAAAAAAGCAACACAACGAACTTGCATGGCCACTTCAAACACAATCACCCGGTTGAGTTTTCCCAGTTGGGGGTGGGGAACAAAAAAAACAAAACTGCATCCCGAGCTGTAGAGCCGTCGGCCCGACAGTCAGCACACCGTGATCATTATTATTATCATTATTATTATTATTTATTATTATTATCATTATTGAAGTGCAGTTTTGTTTGTTGAGATTGGATAGGCCTTTATTGTTTTGGAGAAACAGGGTCTATTTCATTGTTTTTTGGAGCAATTTTTCTAACAGAGACCGAGTCCTTTTTAAAATTTTATCTTTATTGATTTTTATTTATTTATTTAGGATAGTTTAAAGTATTGTTCTGGACATTCCAGTGTGAAATAAAAGTTTAATTGTTGCATTTGAAAGGATGTACTTGCATTTTTATGATATATTAACATTACATAAATGGTTATTTTGGTCTCGGTAAAGTCGACAATAATATCGTTTATCGTCAATAATATGTGGGACAGTATATCGTCCAACAAAATTTGTTATCGTCCCAGGCCTGCTTATCCTGTATTCTGCACCCCTCTAGACGTTCTGTGGATGTTTTAGCTCCAAAACAGAGCAAATCCCATGTTATACAGGCCAACTTCACAACAGAAACATGTTTACAACCTTGTTTAAAACATCATTTTAGGTTTATTTGGGCAAGTTTACCTTCCTGTCAAATCTGGGAGGGGGGTTGAATTGTTTTTATAACTCGTCTTTTTCTTGAAATTACACATAATTAGAGGATTGACAGACAGCAAACCAGATGGTGGTCGATGGCTACTTGTTGGCTCCTTGTTAGCTCTCAGGAAGCCCCGTAGCAGGGTAGCGCAATGGTGGTTTTTAGCCAGCTAACAGCATGCCTTACCTTTAGCTCTGTTAGTGTCATGTTAGCTCAGTTTGCATTTAGCTCATAGTAAAATTCAGCTTTTTTCACTAAAACTTCATAAATGAGGAGGATAAATGTTTTCTTGTGGATTCGGTTCACTGCTGTGACAAGGCACCTACACGCCCAAAATCAAATTCTCTCTCAATGAAAAAGTGGCAAATTTAGATTTTTGACATGGTAGTCGTAATAACTTAGTTATTAATGCAATACTGAAGAAATTAATTTGTTGATTTCACAGATTAATCTCTTTGCAATAATGTGTTAATAATGATAGGCCCAAAATTCCAAATTTGTTTAATAAATGCAGGCTCTTATTTTTCCCCACAATGATCTGATGACCCCTTGAAATCATCATGTGACCCACATGGGGATCCTGACCCCCAGTTTGAAAACCACTGTAATAGAGTATAAAAGCCTAGCTCTACTGAGGTATGGATTGAAAATCAATGGCAACCAGTTTGAAGGTGCGATGAATCCTCCTCAGAGTCTGGACCACAACATACAGCGTTGGTACAGAGCAGCAGACAGGTAGTGATTCAATTTTGTTATCTGGCTTCTCTAAGTAGCAATTAACTTCACACTAAGAAGTGGAGTCATGACACTGCTAATGAACTTATAAGCCAAGCTGGGTCCTGCTCTGATATGGGAACATGGTCGACTCTTAACAGTGGTGCTGCATAAAATGACAAATAATGAAAATAATCTTCATTATTAAGAAATACAAATCTGATAAAAAACAACAAAAAAACTAGCACAATGGTTTGTTACTTTCTTTGGGAAATATCACCGCTCTCATAATTAAAACCTTGGATAACAGCTGTGTATCGCACTAAATGAAAGTGTTGCCAGCACGTTCTTGTGTGAAAGACTGCTTTATTCTCTCAGACAGTAGCCTGGTGGTGTTAAAGCATCTAAACGACAAACAGTTCAGAAAAATGGAACTGGTAAAAATGCTTATTAAAGTGGGAGATTACTGGTTCAAATTCCAGCCTGCATAACCTTTTCCACAGTCCTTTCCAATCTGTCCCTTCCGGCTCTATATTCTCCCTTTTCAATCTTAAATGTTTTTAATGTTTTTCATTTTAAATCATGCTTCTACTTTTCTGTTCTTTTTCTCCTTTTGCACCCCGCTGTAATGCTCATAATGTTTTATGTAAAGCACTTTGAATTGTTCTGTACATGAAATGTGCTATACAAATAAACTTGCCTTGCTTTATGATTTAGCAGCTAAAAGATATGCTTTTTGGGTTATGATTACAATAAGGTTTGAATGTTCATAAATATTGTTTATTTTTATTTATTTGGATGCCTATTAGCTGCAGCAAATCATAGCTGCTGTATTCTTCCTGAGGTTTTGGTGAGAGGACAGTGACCCTTACTGGCTGTGGTTCATTCCACATGTGGCCCAACCCAACATTAGACAAGTTCCCACAAAAATGTTTCCATTTTACAACTTTTAATCCTGTATTGTGGAAACGTGACAGATTATTTTGTATTTCATCATTTCGGATGAGACTGGGCTGCATTAGGACTGGACAGAGAGATCAAACGTGGCATGTTTCATCATCAAACATGAACAGCTGATATAAACTAAAACATATATGCAGCACAAATAAAGGTCTGATAAAACATTTTTTTGCTTCAGTGTGAGAATGAATACAAGATGACAAATCTACAATCTGTTTTTCCAAAATCTATGTTTGCCTATAAATTGTGGTAATATCTTGATCAGCAGAATGATGTCTGTTATGAAAAGCAATATTTTACAGTGTGTAATATGAATACTGGGTAATTTTGCCATCATAAAACAGGGGGGAGTGGGAGGTAATGAACATTACACCGTCTGGCCCCTCCAGCTCCCCCCCGTGCTCTTTTATGTCTCTAACTCTCTCTCTTATACAGCTGTACTGTCCTCAGGGCTGCTGGCTAACCAGATCAGGTGCTAAATTCACTAATTGAATAATTTCACTGGGCTCCACAATGGGCCCTTTGAAAAGCGCCTGCTCTTTGTGGCGGTCCTCGAGTGACTGAAAGTGGTACGGCCTTCTCGGCGCAGGAGTCAGACAGGGTTGCTGCTGCAGAGTTAATGCACTGCCATGATTTGCTGCTTTTGTGAAACGGTGTTGTTGAAAAGTCAGCCGCAGAGTTTCCCTCAAGTGTATTGGACGTCAGTGAGAGTGCTGCCTGTTTGAGCAGATTTGTTGTGAATGGATCTTTGCCTTTTGAAAATAGCTGGACTGATTTAAAAAACTCAGTAGCAACCTTTATAATGAACTGTGCTCTGAATATTTCAATGCATTTAATCCCAGATCAGTCCAGTAAGAGGCACATTCCTTTGTTAAAGGAGCACAAGCGGCTAAAATCCAGACTATTACATCCGCAAAGCTGTTTGTAGGAAACGGTTGTGTTAAACAGATAATGTTGTCTGTTTAATCCTTAAAGCAAAGGCAAAGCATGATTTAAACGCTGCATTCAAAAACTGTAGTTGTATGTCTGCAGATGAGATATTAGATGTTTTGGTAAAGACTGACAAGATATCATGAATGAATGAAATTTTATTTATAAAGCACTTTTCACACTTAAGTAGGACAAAGTGCTTTACATATTAAAATCAACGATGTTTTAATAAAATCACATATATAATTACACATTCTCCCCCCCACACACACACATACAGTACACACACCCTCCCTTGCTACAGTGGGTAATGGTTGGAAATGGACGGTTTCCTGCGTGACTCCCGCGTGAATCACGTGAGAATCACGAGGTATTTCCTGAGGCCAGAGTATTTAATTTCAGGGAGAACTGCAATGTACCCGGACCACCACCAGGTGGCACTTGGGAGCTCTGCCGTGCTAAAGTAGACGTTTGCGTGCCTGCAGTCAACTGAAAAGTTTGTTGAAACCAGCTGCATAAACAACCAAATGTTCCTTTTGATCTTTTGTTTTACAAGTTTTGGTGATTTTTTTTTCTCCTTAAACCAGGCTGTTAAGATGCTGACATTAAAGCAGGTTAATTGGGGATCTTGGTGTGATATTGTGCTATTTTATTATGTTTTTGATTAAAATAAAGTTCATGAATTAATTTAACATAGTGACATTATCTTATTTAATGAGAATTGGTGCATATGGGCGCATAAATAGATACACCTCCTATCTTATCTGAGAACTTTTATGGCATAAGTGGGTATATTTAGTCTCCGTCCAATATTCACAATGTTTGTAAAGTGTATGAAGCATTTTGGCTGTTTTTTTTTTTTTTTTTTTTAATGGCTCAGCGATGCAACAGCGCCCGGCAATTTGACCACCATATCACAGCCATAAGATACAATACCTGACACACTTAAACCATATCTCAGTGTTTATTATTATGATAAATGTAGCAAATGCTTACCAGAAATATTTTCTTCTTTATCTCAATAAAGACAAAAACTAGGAGCAGCAGAATGAGGCGATCAAACAAGCAGCTTGTCTTAGCCTACCTGCATGGCAGGGATGTGAGCGACGGAAGAGGGGGAAAGGAAAAGAGGCTGCTGCGTTCAAGTGGTGCCATTTAAATTGGTTAAACACAAATACGACACATATCTCTAATTAGCAGGGGCTTTTTTTGTTGTTTTTTTTTTTTTAAAAAAAAAGGGACAGCCCGCGAGCCCGGCCGGCCGCGGTGATGATATGGTCACTGCCCAAAGCCCGCCTGCCAGATGGGCTTCAGTGTGATCAATTTGTGTTTTTCTATGAATAAAATTGATTGCAAACAATCTTCCTCTGTTTATTTCTATTTATCTGTATCTCTATTATTTAATGAAAATGATAATAATTAATCTTTTTGACAAAACAAATTACTGAATCAATAAAAGGTCCGTGGAAAATCCGTCCATTCAATCTTGTAAAAGAAAAAGGAAATAATGAGCCAATATGTAGTTTATTTGTTTATCAACTGTTAATAATAATTAAAAGAAAGAAAGCTGATTGATCAAAGAGGTAAATACATGCACATGTGGGTCCTCAGGAGCGGCTCAATCAGAGCTGCGCACGTCGGAAAACACAGCAACAACTTATAATCAGTGTTTTTACTCTACCAGAGACCAGGATGTGGTCTGGTCTATTTTAGCAGAACTGAAGCTCCCTAAAGTTTCGTGGATATACTGATTTCATTGTTAACTTTCTAACGAAGCCCTTAGTAGCAATGGCGCGGGAAGGGGGGAGCTGTGGGGGCTCCAGATGGATGCGCTGGTGCTGCTGGAGGATGATTCAGATTGTATCAAGAAAGAACGCGTTTTTAAGAACCATAATTTCCTGAATCATGAAGGCTGCAGCTGATATCAGACTCCCTAGAGCAGCGCTTTAATCTTTGTCCTGAACTGGACCGCCGTCTCGCTGTGTCAGCTGTTGAGCGCGCACGTGAAGAGGCTTTATTGTTAACTAGGAGGAGTGCACCTCCTGTTCATCGCCATTTTGCTGCGCACTTTCTAACTTTTACTTTCCGTTCACATGGATATAACTTTGTACTTCGTTATGAGCCTATTTTTTTATTTGTAATTTATTTATTCAGTGAAGGTTTGTCATTTGGAATTCAGTATGTTTGATATTTGAACCGTGCGCCGCGCGACCCGGCTGTTACACCGTTTTAATTCTCTTTCCCGACTTTGAACTGTTAAGCAAAAAAAGGGAAACAAATAAAAAAATATTAGGTTAATGCCTGCAGTGTTAACTGAAAGATGAAAATCTAATTAATGAATTGTTTCACACCAACATACCTCCAAATTTTCTTTTTGTTAAAGATTTTAATGGATTTAAACGAGCGGACACATTTAACAGCCTAATCAGTGATATAGAAAAATGAAAGTTCACAGAGACTTTCCTGTTGTCTTATGTCAAGTGAAAAATGAGATTTATTTAATGAGGTGTTAGAGCTCTTTCTCTGGAGCAGGAAAAGACGCAAATGAGATTATTGATCAATAAGGGGGAAAAAACAAAACATGATTCGACTCTCGTCAACAAATGACATGATCTGGCGAATCACGCGCATGGGGGAAAATGACGTCATTCATTCATTTGGCAGCCCCCCCTAGTTAAAACACCTTCCCGCGCGCATGCTTATTCCCGTTAGTGTGATGCCAGACTGTTATTTCCCCCGCTGTCTGTGAACGCAGCACAACTTCGACGTTGTAAGTTTCACCGTTTTAATCACCTTCTTCATCTCCTGGTCGCGTGCTCATGGACGTAAACTGGGTCAACTGTTTGATCCAGTTTACGTCGCAGATTTGAACTTCAGCGACTCTGAATGAAGACTTTTTTCTTTCATCTGTGTTTTTTTTTCGTCACCAGTGTTTCAGTCATTAATGCAAAATAAGTCCATGATGAAGTTTAGAAATGCAGATGAGGAGAAGAAATCCGCACCCCAGAAAAACCTCCCAAAGGTTTTTTTTTTTTTTTTTTTTTTTTTTTTTTTGATGCCGTGACGTTTCGGGCGTTCTTCTTTTATCCTATATTTCACTTTCATCCAGCACCCAGTCCTCATTATCTGGGATGTGCGTGATACCAATATGTACTTCTGTATGAACTTTAGAAATGCGACCGCGTGACTTCACAGCGTTCAGCTGTCACATGATTATTAAATGATGCAGTTATTATATCATGCGTCAGTAATGGGGGGGGGGGGGGGGGTTACCTGTTACAGGTGCATGAACACCTGCTCTTTGAGCTCATTCATGCAGTCTGAGCTCACGTGAAGTAGAGGCTTTTAATGATGTAAAATGGAGATATGACGTTTGTACCCGACAGCATTTTATCCGTTTTTCCACAGTGGCATTTGTCTGTTTTTGCATATGAACTCTTCATAATAACTATAAATAAAAACATTGCAGCAGGTTTCCCTGTGGGTCGTAAGAAGAGGCCAGTTTAAGGACATGGATAACAAGACGCTGTTGAAGATGATCTAATGCACAATGCCAGGCGCTGGACCTGCGTAATTGCCCCCCACCCCACGCAAAACTCAGTAAAAAATAGTATCGTTAGTTTGTGCGACGTTACTGGTTATTTTCACTGAGTTTTCTGTGGGGTGGGGGCCAACTTCACGCAGGACAGCAACCTCAGAGCAGCATCAGTCGCTGCGTGTGGAGGAGCAGGAGATGATTTTAATTTAAAATATGCCATTGGCAATAAATGAAAGAAAATAAAAAGACATAAATAATATCAGCTTTAACTACCATGATGCTGCAGCTGCAGATGTTCTGGTTCATGTCTAGAATTAACTCGTGTTTAACAGTGATGTTGATTGTTATTTAATTAAATAATGAAAACCTGACGTGTCGCCTGAACACCTCATGAGAAATGATTCTGACCTGATGTCTGCAGTCCTGCAGCATTCTTTCAGCCATCAGTGCGTAAAGCTGCCAGTTACCTGCTTTTCAGACGTGCTAAATTACACGCAATTTTTTGCGCCCGCTTTCCATTGAACGGCTGATAGATCACATTGCACGTGTTAAACTGAGGTTTTGCATAGTCTCCTCCCAATATTTTGCGCCTTCTGGCAGAAACGCCCAGTTTGCATATTCATCTGCAGCAGATGCGCAAAATGGACAGCGGCGCTATTTTGCCCCTTAACAAGCGCAAAACCTCCCTTTGCCCTGCTTTGTAAATCAGCTCCGCGGATTATTGTGTGCGTATGAAGATAGCGCCTGTTTTAACAAGCGCAAACCTTTCGTAAATCAGGCCCATGGAGGAGATCCGTTGTTTCTATGAATTAATCTTTACCTTAAAGTTGTAAAGTGTTCAGTCGGTAGACTGATTCTTAGCTTAACTAATGAAAGTTATCATTTCTTATGTCCCGGGTCAGGCTCAGATCCGACCGGCCTCCACCTGTCAGCGCTGCTGCTTCAGGGTAGAAACAGCTGGATGACGGTGCATTTCTGACGTAGACTCTGTTGTTTGGTCAGACACGAACATTTTATAAATCACACATGGATCCAGTCACAAGATCATTTTTATGATCAGATGTGCTCATTTCCACGCTGGTTTGACCACTGACTTTTTTCCGCGTAAAATGGCGTTAAGCCTGGTTACTGCTGGTTAAGCAACAAATGTTAGTCACTCGGCAGAGACCGATTCTCTTATTCTCTGACATTCAAGCACCACTATTTACAGGAACAGCAACATTCCTGCATTCATGAAGTCTTTTGCTCCGTCCACAGCCCCTCCCCCCGTTTGAGTTGAGACAGAGTAGCCAAGTCTCTTTGGTTGAGATCTTGTCTCATCAGCCGATCAGAGCAACATTAAACTGAGCAGCTCCCGTCTTCGTCGTTATGATCTATCCACGGAAATATTCGGAGCCAGTCTTTGGGCTGCGTGGTACCGTGACCAGCACCGGCGCCAAAGGATTTGGGTTACTGTAAAGGAGACCAACACCAGCGCTGCCACAGCGCAGATCTTTACTGTTGTTTGACCAGACCAGCTTCCCTTCAGGTGACCCGAAGTTACATTTAAGTTTTAACCAAGACTCCGTGAAAGGGTCGTGGTGGGAAATCCGCCAACAATGTTTGGTTTGTAAACAAGAGGGAAGCTGGTCAGGGAGAGAGGGAGCGCGCTGCACTAAAGGGCCGACATGGGAGGCGACGTCACTCCTCCATTCATTTAGCACCTATTCTCCCTAAATTTTTCTAAATTCCCCCCACACCACCACCCCCCCAATGCCAGAGTTAAATTGGCCCATTCACTCCCCATTGTTTCACAAATCAGGCAAATCTTGCAGCCATGTTCTCACTGTCTCTGCCACTTTCCTATTCCACCTCAGTGCACTCAGCATGTGTGTATATAACTAACACACAAACTAAAACACAATTAAAATAAGTTATTGTACAAATTTTGATATCAAAGGCCATCAAGTGAATTAAAAAAAAAAGAAAAACATATAAGGCAACACGAAAAAATTCCGTCAATCCGGAGAATCGAACCCTCAACCTTCTGCATTGCAAACCTCCATCCTAACCACTTCACTACCAGCGCCACAGGTCCATATGCCAGCCTGTCTGATTCACAATGCACCACATGTGAAGCAGTCCACTCAAAAGATTTCAACATCTTATTTTGGACCAGTCCGATGAAAGAAGGTTTCCATGGGTTTCATTATCTATTATTGAATGTTTTATTTGGGCTTTTCAGAACGAAGCATGGAAGGTCTCCACGTGCGCTAACAGTAAACAGCAAACAGCTGACAGCGTGCGGACTGGACATGTGTTGTCTGATGTAGAGAGATGTGAGACGCCGACACTTTATGATGAATGATTTTGTACATCTGATCTGAAATAGTGCCAGAATCATTATGACTCGAGCTGAAAATATTATAAGACGCTGGTTAGGGCTGGACTCTTCTCTACCAGAAGCCGACACTGGTTATGGAACCGAATTATTTAGGCAGGTGGTAGAATGGAGGAGTAGCGACGTGTGTCCAGCCCTTTATTCTGTTATTTTATGGCTCCAATGCAAACGTTCACTGCACATAATGTTGCTGCAATTTTAAGCGGGAATTTCCCACATTATAAGAGCGAAATTTGCAGGATTTGATGATATCATGCGCGATTTCCGCAATCCCACAGAAAGTTCCTGGCTTTGTATTTTGTAAGCTTATAGTCCCATTAAAAGTTATTTTACCGAGCGATCTGTGAATGATTGTGGCATTAACAACACAGCAGGACTGCACCATGTTTTAACTTGTAAAAACTAGTGAAACAAAAGACCAAAACAAGGGCTGCATCGTTTATGCAGCTTTACCAGTCTGCCACGTCACCCTCTCAGCCCCGATCCAGTCTTCACTCACGGAACGCCACAATGGACTCAGACTGCCACCTAGTGGCTATAGTAGTCATATGTATTTCACACAATTCGTGAAACACGGATTCCGTGAGTGAAGTGTCCATTTCAACCAGTACCATCT